>OFHS01005067.1:0-12513 GCA_900245855.1 Calvadosia cruxmelitensis
TATCAAAGCATCAGCAACATGCCTCATTATTTTTATTTAAACATATTTGGTTAAATTGGCATTTCATTTATTATATACCTTTAGAATACATTAGAATATAGGTTTTCCTATTAATACTCTCATGTTGTTAAATGTTATTTATGTTTCAATTTTATTATTATTTATAATGATGTATTATTTACATCAAACGAACATGATTTCTCATTTTACATTTAAAACACACACAGAGATAAGCTCGCCCTATTCATCAAAATTAGCCCAGTACTAAGCACTGTATTTCCTATGTTTTTCAGATGCCAAATATTATAGGAGCCGTTTGTAGATAGCTTTTAATTGAAGCTATATATGTACCTAACTGAAGGCGTACCACTTATGACTCGTGAATAAGATCGACTCGTATGTTAAGTTTACGAAGCCTATTTTCATTATCTACCCTATATAAGACGAAACGAACATAGCTGGCTCAGCAAGGTCATAGAATATCATTCCATAACAGTAGTCACTCAGATAGAACAAACGTAGCAAGATAGACGAATCTTACGAAAACGGTTTGAGATTTCACTTTCATTCGAAAGACGAATTAATCATTCCATTTTAGTTGCATAATTATCTGAATATTTTCCAATTAATATGACATAGCGTTTCAATCACATCAAGAAACGAACACAAATACTTTTTAATGTAACAACCAATGTATATACTTGAACATATGAATATTGGTTTCCTTTCATTTGATTGATGTCCATCATCCTGTTATGCATCTTTTGTAGTGATTCACGCACGTTATCTGATCCCCTCCAGTGGTTAAGCATTTGATCAGGCCTTGGTAGCACTTCCCCTAAAAGAGAAACAGATAGCGTCGCTTTACATAACGTCACTGATGCTGCATACGCTGTATACTGCACATAGCACTACAAATCCTATTGACCATCAGACAAATTCAGTCTCATTATCTTGCTCTCAAATAAATTGAATTTCGTAGTCATTCTATTGAATCCAAAGCATTCTTGCTGGCACCCTAAGTGCTGGGGAAAACGTGCACGAAAATTTTAATTTGTAAATATCATAGCTTAATTTATTTAGACAGAACATGACTTCGATTTTATTGTATTGTAGACTCATTTTTATGAATGTTGAACTGCTTGTAAATTGATTTGAGAATAAAGCTTGCAAGAATTTTATAATTTGTAAACATCATAGGTTAATTTATTTAATTTAGTGTTTCTTGAGAAACATGAATTGTTTGGTAATAATGCATTTTTATAGCATTTTAATTTGTTGAGCAGTACGTGACTGCGATTTTATTGTATTGTAGACTCGTAATACTGGAAATGTCGCTATAATGCTACAGTATGTTGTTTTCGAAACATATTACTGCCTGATTGTGTCGAAGAATAATCAAAATAAATTATGTTAGATTCGATTTGTATAACAAATAATTATTTCGGACTGGATTGATTTGAGTGGATATAAATAATAATGTATTTTATTTTCTCTCGTATTCAGCTGGGTACAAGTCATTACAATGATTGTAAACAGTTACCAATAAAGGTATGTTTTACAGAATTCCGAGAATCAACATTAAACAGAAATTATACATTATATACGGTGAAATAAAAGAATAATAAAACTTTATCTAATTACATACCTAGAGTTAAAATTTTCTATGTAAATGCTGCCCCAGTCGTAGTTTCTCTTGCATGATGGCGTATATTGCGAATATTCTGTCAAAGGTTGATACAGAAAGTCCAGAATAGCATCTCTTATCACCAAAAATGCGTTCGGGAGCATTTATATTCAATTTTTTGAATTTCTGTAATTTTTCTTTTCTATGAAGATGACTATTTATCGTGCAAAATGTTTTGTCTCGAGGTGGCACAATTAATCTATCTCTTATTAGCCTACTGTACCTCTCCGTCGACACGTCCATTTGGGTCAGCCTCCCTTCGTTGCCTGATACGGAGGCCAGAATGTCTTGAAAATTTAGCTTTCTAATTTTCAAAACGCTAATGCTGTATAACTACTTGATTCTAGCGTTTCTTGAGGAATATGGTCGTAATTAGTAATGAAATACTATGAATAGATAATAATTAATAAATAGATAACTTACGAATAAAAATTATGATAATAACTAATTAATTACTTAATTAATAATTAGTAATGAATAGCAATAACAACGAGTGTTGTTTGTCAACTTTTAAATTATAAATGTAAATATTGTAGAAATTAATTTTGATATTCCTAAAAGTGGACCTATTTTAGCGGTAGAATAATGTACTAGTATCTTCAAATGAAACGTATTTTCCAGTTGCTGCGGGATAATAATCAGCTCAAATTGTACGCGTTGAAAAAAGTACTGCTTCATGAATATCAGCTTTCAAGACAGGAAAAACGATCTAAAAAGCAATAGAATATACAAAACATGTGAAAAACTTACTTGGTGTGGTGGGTGAGGTATCCATGCTTCATCTGCAAATGAAACAACAGTACTGTTAGATTTGATGGAGAATGTACTGTATGTATGTGGGTATATATTTCTGAAAAACGGCATGACATGCGAATTACAGTCAGAAGATGGGAATAATTAATTACAATCAAATAGTAAATAGCAACTAAGATAAATTTTCATTAGATAAAAGTTTTTTAAAGGTATAAATATTCGATGCTGATCGGGTTTTGAGGGAAAGAGAATTATAAGCATTGATGGCTCTAACTGTGAAGGAGGACTTGTGTCCCTGGCTTTTGCAGAGAGGATACTCTAGGCGCCCGTGTGGGGTAAGGTTGAATAACATGATAGCGTCAATATCAACAAGACCATTAATAATTTTGTAATGTAGTAAATTAAATCAGCATGCAGACGGCGTCGTTGAAGACTCACAAGGGATAACAATTGCAGGCGAGAGGGATAATCTATATCTTTATAAGCGAGGAATGGCTTTCGTGAAACGGCGTTGCGTGGACTCGTTTCGTGAATGTATTGTTTACACTGACATTCTACATAGTAACTTATGCTGGTACATAAAAGGAAAGGCGGGTCGTGTTACCAACGGGACTGGTAACAGACGTCGTAACGAGACTCACTGGCGCTGATATAAAGAATAATTACTTGTGCAGACTAACGAGGGTTGCATCTAGCTCAACGGTAGAGCAATGGAATGACAATCCAGATAACGTGGGTTCGATTTCAATAACATGCCTTAATTTTTTTAAATAATCTCAGTTTCCAACAACATTTATATATATGAATGAAAACTTTATTTCAAAATATCTCACATTCAATTTCAGAGCCAATGGCACTGAAGTTACCACATAGGGGTATGTTTTACAGAATATCGAGTAAAACATATGAATAAATAACAGGCAGATATAAAAGGCTAAAATCATACACTAATTACTTTATAGCTATATAAAATTACTTAACGTTGAATAAAAACTACACGATAATCCGAGGAATGACATTAAAATAGCGGTATGTAGTTGTGTTAAAATTATTAAACGTTTTGAAAATAAAGAAGAAGACTGACATTGACCCAAATTAATTGATATTATTTCAAATTATGTTGATTAGTGCATATATATATATTCTCATGTTGTGTCATACGGTCAATAAAAATGTAATACATGACGCTTTGGATATCTCACGTAAACGCATGCGAAGTGCATTATTTTGCACAAAAAACTGTTTGTATAATTACATCATACTAAAAAATACACTCTACGAATAAATAAGGATTCCCCTACAATTCACATATTTCCCCATGCCAATAACTGCACATCTAGCAAGCAAAAAGTACTATGCATCGAACTGCACCCGGAATTGATGCAGTGAAAATGATCCAGCTTCCAATTATTTGAATTATACGAACTATCCTCTTTGTTTACTTTGCTCTTGTTGAATCTTGCATTACATTTGAGGTATTAGATCAACATCTCCCCGTTAAATTGAACCTTTCAATTTTCATCCTTGATATTTTACAACAATGAAAGAATCTTGAGTATTTTTGTAGATTCCAGAACCAAAATAATAATATTACCTCACATATTACATACGAAGTCATCAAGTATGCCATGCGTGGGCATTCCATGAAGCTGAATAACATGCCAGTCCGTGCAAATGCAAATCATTTTCATCAAGAATTTGTTTTGCTCCCGTGTGGTCCCATGATGGAACGATCTACCTGATGATGCTGTCACTGAGCCAACATTGCCTTGTTTTAAACATCGTTTAGACAAAATAAATTTAGCAAAATACTGTAAACTTTTATAGGCTGTATGTAAGTGATATTTATATCCTGTATTTGCCTTTCGTGTCCAATTTATGGAAAATATATCGAATCAAATCAAATCAAATCAATCAATATTGTAAATCGTCTTTAAAATGCCAGAATTTGTTGAACCATGTTGTAGTTATATATTTCTTATATGAACTAAAAATGCTTCTACATTTGTATAATTGAATATAAATTGCTCAATCAGAAGGATTTACGTTTGTGATTTGCTATTAACTCAGGTTGTGATAAGCTTAGTCAGGTTTAGTTTTAAGTATTTTAACTGTAGATTTTATAAGTAGCTATTGACATGCATAGGTTTTATTAGTTAAAGTTAATTTACTTTTAGGAAAGTTTGTCTATATAGATTGTTGATGTGATTATTTGAAATAAAAGTTTTTTTATTAAAAAATATTCAATGTGAAAAAAAAATTAACTCACTATTAATTTGTTCAAATCGCTACCTTAAAAGAAGAATATAGCTAGCTGTGGTCCATAAATAATAGTACGCAGCTTAATCAGAAGATTCTGTCTGTAACTGAAGTGATACGATCAAAGAACCTGCAATGTCCAGTCCATGAATGAAATGTTTGTCTTACCTGAGAACTCTACCAGAAGAGCAAAGGCAATAAGTAGAAATAGGGCCAATGACAGTATCCGATGCATTGCTATAGGAATCAATATGTAGTGGCGTTTCTACAATCCGTTTGTCAGATCAGATTGAACATGTATTCCGATGTCGGATACTTTTTATAGGTCATTTTATGGAAATTTGCAGATGAGTTCAATTTGTTCAGCTGTGATATGTGCAAACGTCGGAAAGTTCCTGTCAACGCAGCCGAGTGGTGCCTTGTTGACCTCTGAGGTGAAGAAGATACGCAAAGTCACCTGGATTTTCAAACAGATGGGAGGATAGTCTAGTCACAAAAGTAAACATGTCTACTTCCGCAGGAAAATAGTATGTGCCGTTGTTAAAGTCCCTCCGGTTGCACAGCTTTGAAGGAATGACATGGTTTTCATTATTAAATCTTTATGACCATTTAATTTATAGAGCGTGGCTGGTCAGCGAGGAAACGCTGCTTCTTGCTGTTTTAGGAACTTTGCCATACAACAAAATGCTGAACGAGTGATTCTGAATATTTTGTAACACTTGTATACACTGCAAAAATAGTTTTCCCATTTTAAGAACAACATTTCTCATTTCAAGGAATATTGTTCTTAAATCTAGTAAACAACTGCTTGCCCACGCTGTAAGGCATACATTACTAGGCCAAATATGAATATTGCTATTGTTCTTCCACCGACCAAGTCTTATTTTGAGAAAATTGATGTTTGAAACAATAAAATATTCTTGTCTAGAAAATATTTTTTCAGTGTACCTTTTAATTGTATTTGCATGCATGTTAGTTTAACTTTTAGTTATTTATTTCTGAACTTGTATTGTTTTAATCTTGACATATTCGATTTTGGATTAACCATTATTCCTTTATTCATAAATGGAAGAAGTATGGTATATTTACAGTAAATAAAAACCTAAAAGTCAGTTAATGTTTACGCCTTGGGACAAGTCTTTATTATTTAAAAAATTATGCTGAAATTTCATAAAGAAAACAAAGAAAACTGACTGGGAATCAGGGGGTATTGTAGCTACGCTGGCCTCTATTTCGTATTCGTGAACAGACTCGTTTTGGTCGTTACTTAGATAAAGTCTTGCGTTTGGGGGGTTGAACATATGATTTTCATCGTGCTTATTTCTTATGCTGGCTGATTTGTGATACAATTAAATTTGGTATAGTAGCATAAATTGGTTACGTGCTTGTGATTCCTTAACATGATATACGACTTATTTAATTCATTCAATCTGTTTAACTGAAAAATCAACTGAATTATATAATTGAGGAATTTTCAGGTAAGTTTTTGTTAAAAATTATGACTGTCATATGAGACAAGAATAATTTCCCCTTACATCATGGTTAACCACATAATTAATTCTTGCCTAACTGGTAATATATCAGTCTAAAAATCTAATCCTCTTTTTAGTACGAAGAAATTACATAACATCAGTTCGGCTCTCAAGAGACTGACATCGATCCCTTCGAACCATTCGAACAAAATCGGGGGGACTTTCAAAGGCAAGCGCAGCTATTGCAAGGTGTCCATTCCACAGTGATAATTTCATTCAACTAGCATAGCGTCGTATTACTTAATCAAACTTCCCACCTCATATTCGTGTTAGCCTCGTAACTGTGTTAGTAATGATTGAACCTTTCAGTCTCATTTCTGTATTTAGTTTGATTGAAGTATTCTGTAACAGGTTATTTGCTATTTCTCTCGTTACCATTCTCCTGTCAATCAATATGTTAATTAGCATCGTATACGCCATTGTCTTGTAAATTATTCTGCATAATTACTGTATCTATAAATTGACTTTATATTTTGAAATATATCGGATGCTCCTGGATGGACAGTACGCAACCTGTCATTACACAGAGTCCCTTGCCGCTTGTGTGATACGACACATAGCTTGCCTTCAAAGCAGACTTTTCCCAAACAGCCCCATTAAATTCTACACCAATTAGTATTCGTTGGCGCTGCGTTGTGTATTTAGAAAATAGTGCACAACCAGACCCTTGTTGCTTTCCAGATGTTGGAACGTCTATATTTTCTAATGAGTGGCACTGTGGCAGTCATCGGGTTTCCAACATACAAACAAACAAACAAACAAACAAACAAACAAACAGACGTTTGTGAAATATAGATATATCCGACATTGCCACTTTCTTAAGTTTCAAATAAATGAAACACATTGAACTATTGATTGCATTTAATAATACATCGTCTTAACAAGGTAATAAAGCAATGCTTACAATGTTATACATACAGTAGATCAACAACAATAAGAAGTTGCACAACAGTAATATCAATTTCAACAGATCAGAATAAGCTATCCGGTTATAACGTCACACCTGTTAAAACGCACACACATCACAGCTGAACAAATTGAACTCATCTGCAAATTTCCATAAAATGGCCTATAAAAAGTATCCGACATCGGAATACATGTTCAATCTGATCTGACTAACGGATTGTAGAAAAGCCACTACATATTGATTCCTATAGCAATTAGAGTAAGCCTTCTGAGACGCAAAGAAAGTTTAGTGTCATTCAGAGGATTGTCCTTTGCAGAAGGCGGTGACAAAGTTGAAGCTAAAGTCCTCTGATGATTTCATGTGGACAACTGGAAAGTTTGTTGCTATTTTTTGCCCGTTTAGTGTAAGTGCAACTTGAGTTGCCTTCTATTCGTGTATTCTTTTGTGCAGTTTTATTTTTATAATCTGTTCAAATAGAGATACGTATAATATCTATGATGAATATGATGCAAAGCAAAATATTGCATCCATTTTGTTTATGCTCGAGAGGAAACCGAAATAAAAGAGACACAGGATTGAACGTGCGAGTATAGCAATAAGATAATTAAGCTCCAGCGTGGAAACGTTAAGAGCGTCTGTGGTACATTTGCTCAAGCTGAATAATCTTCAAAATAGCTGAGTTTAATTTATTGTTTTGCAATTTCTATTCCAGTTATTGTATATCTATGGTTGACTCATAATGAAACAGTCGAGCAATCAAGCATAATTTTTATAGAATTGACACAGGATCGGACAGCATACAGGAAGACTATAGAGTCGTGCAATTATGATTTGATATGTTGATTTTTTTATATTCCACATTAATTAGCCAGATCGTACACATGCATGATCTGTATCTCTCTTTTTATTCCAAAACATTCACAATCGACAATCATGTCTTCAGAAGGCATTTCGCGTATTCATCCACACAACGAAAATGATTTGGACCGCTGAAGAAGCATGCTTCCAGTTCTTTCCTGCATTTCTCCTGAAATAGCATATTAAACAAGAAATAACCAATGCGTTATACATATAGAAGAAATTTACTGTGTGTGAAGTTTATGAGGAAATTACATAAGTAGAAAGGTTGTAGGTTTATTGTTTGCTTGTTTGTTTTCGTAATATCAGTCATACATGAAAATTAAAATACTATTACATATCAAACATACATAGAAAACTAAAACTGACAAATACGATGAAAGGTCATTCTGTAAGAAAACTTGTTTGTTTGTTTATTTGTTTACAAGACCCTTTAATGTATAAGTAATAATGAGCACAAACTTAATTCATACAAATATGCAATCTGGCTACAATGCAAATAGGTGCACATTGAGTCAGAGTAGCTGCGATGGACCCAATATCTGCTCATGATCACTGTTGAAATAAGTGAATATGCTGACCCCAGCTAATAGTCAAAATGCAATAAATGCAGAAGAAAACTTACAAGCCGTAGTGGAGTTATTGGCGCTTCATCTGCAAGATACGAAAAAAAGACTCCAATTATATATTGTTTCCAAGAAATAATAAGAAAATTGAGACGATGCGACAACAATAAAGAGGAAATTGATGTATTTCAAATGTGCATCAAACATTTTCTGCTCATACAAGCAGTGCTGCAAAGAACTTCGTTACAAGTATGATACAAGAAACCCTCTCAAATATACCAAAATGAAGAAAGATCTCGAAGTAGCTTCCCTTTTCCTCGACGGTGCAGATCAACAACTCAATGATAAATTAGTTCAAGCCCGAGCAAGATCTTGCATTTGAGTTTGTACTAAGTGCTACGCTCCAAGGCGATGTATACAGGATCGACTTGCTTGCTTCATAATACTAACGCATTACCATTTAGTGGTTTTAAGTTCTGACTGCTAGCATTGTAGTATAGGGCACGAAGGCTGTGTCCTGATGGGTATTAAACTCTAACGATGTGTTGGGCTTCTGCCACATTCTCAAAATCTCCAAACTTTCTAATGACACTATACGTATATACTGTCATTCGGAAAGATCTCAGGATCTGTCATTAAAAGTGTCTTACCTGAGAACTCCACCAACAGTGAAGACGCCATAACCACGAGTAGCATTAATGAAAGTGTGCAATGCATTGTCACTTGAATAGTCTTCCACGACAACAGTCACGTCAGCTAGATGGATAGAATTGGTGTCAGCTATTTAGCAACGACCCGCTTTATGGATGTTTTAAGTTCTGTTTGTTCAGCTGACGGGACTCCACAGTTCCGATAGTTCCTGCTCAGTTGCGTTGAGTTCCGTGGAAAGTGCAAATATTCCTCATGATCTACGCACATGAATGTGTAAATGGTCTGGGTACAGACGGAAGAGGCTTATACCAGAGTTATGCTACTTCTTGTCAAGCGTGTTACTTATTTTCAAGCGTGTTACTTTATTTTGAACGTAACATAACGTTGCAATGACATATCCAGCACAGTGTAATTCAGTTAATATTACATGCACCCTTTGGAAAATCGTAAAACGTGATATTATCCGAGTCGTGACAATAACCGAGTCTTATACTCAGACCTCCAATTTTGCAGAAACGGCTCAAACAGTAACATAAGCTGGCCGTAGAACAGCAAACTCTGTATCAACATCAAACAGAGCTATTGTGTAGAGATTTCAGCAACACAAGACTCATTTTCTTGGATTTGTCACATTTAACGAGGCGAACACAATGAAAATCTCTTCATCAACTTTTCTTTCACGACAATTTCTGCGCTTACAATTTAAGCAAGGCAACAAATCACGGAAAACGTGACAATAAGCGAGTGGAAATCTAAAAATCCTTTGGAAATCCGTGATAATAACCGAGATGTGACAATAACCGAGGCGATCTTAACCGAGTAGAACAAGAGAAAAAGCTTAGAGAATGGCAAGTGGAGTTTCACTTTCCGTGACAATGACCGAGACGTGATAATATCCGAGGTGATATTAGCCGAGTTATACTGTACTATGACTTTACAATATAATAGATGCTGAATTAGTTTTTTAATTTGTAATACTTTTTAACATTTGTATAGCTTGTAATTGTATTTGCACGTTAGTTTTAAATTTTAGGTATTCATTTCTGAGCTTGTATTGTTTTAATCTTGACATATCTGATTTTGCATTAACCATTACTATATATTCCTTTATTTATATATGGAAGAAGTATGGTATATTTACAGTATATAAAAAGCTAAAGTCAGCTAATGCTTACGCCTTGGGACAAGTCTTTATTATTTCAAAAATTATGCTGAAATTTCACAAAGAAAACAAAGAAAGCTGACTGGGGATCAGGGGGTGTTGTAGCTACGCTGGCCTCTATTTCGTATTCGTGAACAGACTCGTTTTGTCGTTACTTAGATAAGTCTTGCGTTCAGGGGGTTGAACATGTGATTTTCATCGTGCTTGTTTCTTATGCTGGTTAGTTTGTGATCACATTTAAATTTCGTATAGCAGCATAAATTGGTTACGGGCTTGTGATTCCTTAACATATGTACGACTTATTTATTTCATTCAATCTGTTTAACTGAAAAATATACTTGCTAATGAGTGGCAGATGACGGGTTTTAAACAAACAGGCAAACAAACTGACAAACAAACGCGCAGTTTCCATGTTTGGATTCACTTTTCCTATAACACGAGTGATTTTGGAAGACACAAGTAAGACCTAAGAAACTCACAAGCCGCAAGCGAGTGAGTTCTTGCTTTGCCGAGTGTCTTCCAACTTCCCGAGTGTTAGGTTGGTAACCCTTTTCTAAAACATCGTGAACAACAGCAGAACGGCTTATTACTTGTAATCACGCTTGTAATTGATTGAAGTGCTCATAAAGAACCGTGCCAGTTGTTTTCAAGAAATTCTCTTTGTTCAGGGCTCGATTCGACCAATAGATATAGGATTCGATCCCAAGAGACGTTCGAAAGTTCGTCATCAGTGAAATGTCGACAGCTACTGAAGGAGTTTTACTAGTTTTTTTCCTGATAGTCTTTAAACGTGGGAGTGTTGGTAGCAATTGTTTGTTTCCAAAACACGAGCCTTTGGGGAGTGTTTTCTAGCTGTTTGTATATTTTTCAGCAAAATGAAAGCGAAATAAAGGAGACACAGGATTGCGCGTGCGAGTATAGCAATAGGACAAAGCTCCAGCGTGGAAACCGTCCGTGGCACATTTGCTCAAGCGTGGCTCAAGTTGAAAGTAATCTTCCAAATAGTTGAATTTTTTTCATTTTTTTGCATTTTGTATCCCGTTTAGTATTTTTTTTATGAGTTCAGTATGTGATGTTGGTTCGAATGATGTTGTAGACCAAGCTTAAGTGATTAAGTGTGATTAAGTTACAACCGAGCACGCGGATATAATTAGGCAAACCTATAGCGTACGAGTAGATAGAAATTACACAGACATGAAGTGAAACAATTCACTATACATATTTACGTGGTCTAATTAGTTGTGTAATTATAAATGTGGTATACCCACATACATAAAATTCAGAAATGTATGTGAAATACATTCATGAAATATGCGAAATTTAAAAATTTAGAAAAGATAAAAGTAATAATTATACTGTATACGATTACTTCCGGAAAACGACAAGCTTGGTGTGTAATTGACAATAGCAGAAAATAACGAATAGCAAATGAGAGAGAATTATAAATTATTCGATTAAAAATATTGCGTATTACTTCGTTTGGATAAAGAGATTTTTTTCTTTCATTTTGTTTTTTTCGCCATTAACTTCATCTGAAGAGATGTTTGTGTGTAAGTTAATTAAATTTCCAAGATAAATAATGTGCATGAAAGTGAAGTGAGCTCTGCACTATATTGTATATCTATGGTTGACTAATAATGAAACAGTCGAGCAATCAAGCATTATATTTATAGAGCTGACACAAAACAGCATACAGGAAGATTATAGAATCGTGTAATCATGATTTGATATGTTCGGATTTTTTATATTCCACAATAATTAGCCAGATCGTACACATGACTTGTATATAGATCTTTCCTTGTTCCAAAATTTCTACAATCGACAATCATGTGATGTATTTCAGAAGGCATGTCATGTAGTTCTCCGTGCAACGAGAATGATGTTGAACGCTGTAGTAGCATGCTTCCAGTTCTTTCCTGCATTTCGTCTGAAATAGCATATTAAACAAGGAAGAACCAATGCGTTATACATACAGAAGAAATTAACTGTGTGTGAAGTTTATGAGGAAATTACATACTGTAAGTATAGATCGTTGTCGGTTTGTCTGTCTGTTTGTTTGTTTGTTTGTTTGTCACTTTGTTTGTTTGTTTGTTTGTTTGTTTGTTTTTTTGTTTGTTTGTTTGTTTGTTTGTTTGTTT
>OFHS01005068.1:0-12509 GCA_900245855.1 Calvadosia cruxmelitensis
GCTGTATCAACAAAGGCGGTTTGGAGAGATGGGAATTTGAAGATAATTATCTCACGATTTTTGCGCTAAAAATGTACCAAATGTGATGAAATTTGATATTTCTAAAATGTGGCGCTTGCCTTTTTGTAAATTACAGTACTCTTGCATATGTTCATTACCATATGATAATTGGTTGATTGTTGTTAATCCACTTGCATCGCATGCAGGACTGCAGGGTAAAACAAAGTCTAGTCAGAATTGGAAAAACAAATACATTTTCATCAGCAGTGGAGGCCAGGTGGAGGCCGTCCCACAAATTTCGCAAAAATAAATGTATGACGTCATCAGATTTCTCTTTTTGGAGGGAAAATACCAAAACGTGTTGCTTGGTCAACATTTCGTGGTAAACTAAGAATTAAAATGAAACTGTTTCGCTCAGTTTCAAACATGTAAACACGTTATTATAACGATTACGTTAGTATTTTTGGAACGGGTTCTCTCAGAATTTCTATTTACCCTCTCAAGAAAATCGCTAGAAAATCGCAGGGTAGGATCGCTTTGAGGGGCACCAGGCAGCAATTTGCCCGGTTATTAATTATTATTATTATTCGCATTGTTTATATTCATGGTTTGACCCATGATCCTTTATAATTATTTTATTACATAAGTATGTATTGTTTGTCGGGAGGAACAACAACCAAAACAATGCAATGACCTGCGTTTGTGTCTCCTCTAATCACCTCAGAAACAAAGCGAGCAAAACTACTGAAGCACAGATTGGCGTTCTCTTATATTTGATCGCCATTACTGATGAGTGATGCTCGGTCACCCGCCCTCGATAACAAACAGTCTTTACAGGCAGCGGCGTCAACCCATTGTCATCATTCATTTGGCATCAGATGCTTCAGTAATCACTTAATTTATGCACAAAAATTAGTCGCAGAACAGAATGATGTCGTGAGGAACGAACGATCCACGCAGCGGCAGCTCTGCTATAATAAGATCATAATCCTGTCTGATGGTCCAACAAGACTTATCTACCTCTACAGATAGCGGTAGAAGATATTCCTTAGAATCACTCATCAAGTATTCTTCGTAAATCACGACACATTTCTCTTTGATCGATTCGTGGAAGCGCTACCTTGAAATTTTTAGAGCCACTTCCAAGTTATCTAAATTAAAGTCTTGATTCAAATTATTCATATAATGTTTACCTTGAATTTTGTAATGATGATGATGGTGATCTTGATGATGATCTTGATATTATTGCATCAAAGGCCTTTGCTATATCCAACTATATCTTACGTTCTATGCATTTCAATGACCCTACCCATCTGATAAATGCATACACAGTCTACGTTCGNTTTAGAGCCACTTCCAAGTTATCTAAATTAAAGTCTTGATTCAAATTATTCATATAATGTTTACCTTCTATCATATATTGTTTAATGTTGATATTAGTAATTTTGAATTTTGTAATGATGATGATGGTGATCTTGATATCATTGCATCAAAGGCCTTTGCTATCTCCAACTATATCTTACGTTCTATGCATTTCAAATTTTCAATGACCCTACCCATCTGATAAATGCATACACAGTCTACGTTCGACCATTAATGGAGTATGCTACTCAGGTCTACTCACCGCATCTCCACAAGGACATTGCTGCTCTTGAACGTGTTCAGCGATTCTACTCAAGAAAAGTGTTTGAGCGATGCTACAAATCACGTGGACATGTTGGATATCTCGCTCGATTAGAGTGTCTCGGACTGAACACTTTGGAGAGCCAAAGAAAAATTCTGGATTTGTGCTTTTTGTATAAAATTGTTCATGGAAAGTTGCAGCTCGAACTTCCTCCAGATTTCGAAATACATGCAACGAACACTGGAAGCCACCCAATGCAAATAAAACTTAAAACTGCCAAAACTGACATTAGGAACAATTTCTTTTTTTTTCATCGTGCAGTTCGCATGTGGAACACGCTTCCCTCGGAAGTAATAGAATCTAACTCCTTGTTTTGTATAAAACGCCAGTTATTTAATGTTGTTAATAAGTTACTGTAATTAGCTTGAATCCATCCATGTAGTATTAGTGCACATTTTATATGCCTTCTACATGTGTATTCTTTTGGAAATTTTCCCAATAAAGACATATGATGATGATGATGCACAAAATGGTTTCCCACAACGAATCGAGAATGAATGCTACACGAAACAAGATAGACCACGAACATCAAATTGTATCAAATCTGTGTAAGAAAGAGAAAACTAATTTAGTATACGTTGATATAGCGTGTAAGGCGATGTTACGTGGTATTATCAGTGATGGCTTCCGGTGTCTTCTTCTCGCGCTTTGGAAAACTGTAACGATAGAAAAACAAAATAACTTAACAATTTTCAAGTAAAAGTAATAGATCTTTTGAAGTCCGAACGGGTTAAAATGGATAACTTACAACTTCCAAATCGAGAACGATCGCGGTTTCGTTGGAGTTGATGACGTCAAGGTGCGAGATTCTTCTGAGGTCTGAGTATTTTCATTATTATCTCTGCAAAGATAAATTATAAAATACAGTCAAACATGTATTAGTGGCCACCTCTATGGAGCAGCAACCTGTGTATAAAGGCCACTTTCATAACCCCAAAATGACACATACAAATCAACCTGGACAGAAAGGTCACCTGTCTATAAAGGTCATTTCCCTTAGGTCCCAGAGGTGACCATTATAGACAGGTTTCACTGTATTATTGAACAAATGACATTGCATTTTATGGCTGCACCTTAAACGTTTGGAGCAGGCGCAATCCTTGTCCAATGTGCTCACCTTGGCTTGTATAGCGTCAGTTCGTCTTCTAGCAAGGATGCCTTCTCTTTGTAAAGATTCCTCTCAGCCAAAACTTGCTGCATTTCGGCCAGCGTGTATCTCGGTCGATTGGGGTCTTTCTTGACAGGCGTCGATGTGACAACTTCTTCTTTATTCGTCTCTTTACATTCTACAATGTTCGTACCGTCATCATTTGCAATCTCAACATTTGTGTCAGTTTGTCTGCTGTCATCATCGCATACGCCGTCAATCATGTCTTCTACTCTGCCATCGACTTCTTGTATGGTCAACTGCGCCTGCGCCTCAGCTTTTTGCGTTGATGTGACGTCAAGTTTGGTGCGTAGCTTCTCGTTGTATAACCGGAGTCGTTCGTTGATGTCAATCAAGCGAACAATCTGCTGTTGCAACTGCAAAGGCAAATTTCATAAATCATCACAAACAGAAATACAGTCAAACCTGTATTAGCGGCCACCTCTATAGGGCAGCCACCTGTGTATAAAGGCCACTCTCCATTTCCTTAAAGGACACTTTCTATAGATATCAACCTGGACAGAAATGCCACCTGTCTATAAAGGTCATTTTTATTAGGTCCCAACGGTGACCATTATAGACAGGTTTCACTGTAGCATCAATAAAGAAACAAGACAACCATTAGTTAGTACACATAATATCTACAGGCAGCGGACTCCTAGCATCAGTGGATAGTGGGACTGTTCTACAGTGAAACCTGTCTATAACAGTCACCTCTGGGGCCTGAGAAAAAGTTGCCTTTATAGACAGGTGGCCTTCCAGGTACAAATTGATTTCTATAGAAAGTATCAAATTAGGGTAATAAAAAGTGGCCTTTACATACAGGTGGCTGCTCTATAGAGGTGACCGCTAATACAGGTGTGGAAGACGAAAAACGAGAACTGAAGCTTTGACATTCCACAAGATATATATTTGAGAGACACGTTGCTGGTCCCACGACAGGGAGAGATGGCAGAGTTCCAAGGAGTACATATGGTCGTTGGTGCCAGAGCTCTATGTCGTGAGACACAGCGTAGATAAGAGGACAGACGGAGTTGTTGACACGACGAAGTACAGACAGCAAAGAGGATGATTACAGGAAGACACGGCTACATATTCTTACAATCACGTGACTACACAATGACGACATCAAGTTCACACTGATCGTGCGTCAATCACTACACAGGTTTGACTGCAATTAGATAACTGTCAATAAAAAACATGGAGATAAGTGATGAAAAATGCAAATTATCCTGCTCTGATCCTTTACAGCTATGTAAGACGCATTTCTTACTCTCAAAGTGCTGATATTATTATTGTGCATCATCCCCATAAAAAGCAGCAGTGTAGGCCCACAGTATAGTCATAAGTTATATTGAACCAAGGATGATGATGGCAATAAATAAGGTACAATAAAAACAACATGGTCCTGCAATCTTGGCATACCATACAATACAGTCTACTATGTTTAATCGGACCACAGCGGGCAGTGCTGTTTTAAGTATCTAGAGGGCCTAAAGCACTTTACCCAAAGGGGGACCTAATTTTGATGATTAAATAGCCCAAAACTTACTATTGTTAAAATGTTCACCCGCTGGCATATCAAAGATGTTGCTTTTGCTCACAAACAGCAAATTAGGAAAAATTAACTCAGTAGCACTCTGCAGTTGATTGCACATTACACTAGACCTCAACATACTGTAAATTTTAAATTTTTAACTGACATTAAGAAAGGCCTATCCAGACTGAGGGCCTAAAGCACGTGCTTTGAGTACCTACTGGTTAAAACGGCTTGACAACAGGAGACTGTCAGCTGAAACAATTAAGGGACTAGATCAATTATCTGGTCATCACATATTGTGTTAAAACGCTACCTTTGCTCGTTTGGTCCGATAAAGCGGTGTGGACTGTGGTGCGCATGTATGAAAATTATTGACTGGCAAGAATTCATTTTTTGGAAATAACTCCCCCTGTGAGATAACCTACCGCGTCTAGCTCATCCGTTTTAGTTTCCATGTCAATGTTCAATAGTCGTATTGTATCTCTCTGCTTGTCAATGGTTGTCTTCATTTTTACCATCAGTGCAACATCGCCATCGTGAACTGCAATGAATAAGGTTTAGTAAATGATCTGCAGATATGTAAAATGATGGCCGTCAACGTGCCTCTGGCGTACGGCGAAATTGATGATGATGGTGAGATATGTAAGTCAGAGAATGATTTACTCGCCATTTACTAACAGCATTTGTAAAAGTGACGCTCATGAATGATTGAACTTGAAGAATTCGATTTAGAGTCAAAGACATGCCGCCATGGGGGTGAATTTGGGCGGATGAAATGGGGTGGCATGGGAGAGCGCATACACCCCACTCGATTTTAAGGCAGTGATGATTTGGAGGGGGAACAACATCCGCCCACTAATTTTTTTAGGGGGAACTTCTTAAAAATCTTGTAAGCATTTTTAGTACAAATGATTAGAAGTCCTATTGCACAATAAAACAGTAAAATAATAACAATTTAACAATAAAAATAACACCTTAACAGTAACAATTTAACAGCTAAATTTATTCTGTAAAATACACTATTAAATAGGTACAAAAATCAAGATTACAATCCCAAACGATTTTTTGCAACAATTGCTAAAAGTAACTTTTGTTGCAGCAATAGAAACATCGCCTGTTTGCAGTTCAAAAGCGCTTGCATAACAGAAGTCAGTACGGCTAAAAAATCCAAATCGAAGAAAAAAGAAGTTCGATGCGCCGCCACTTAGAGTTCACGAAGCTTGCTCAAATTTTACATGGCTCAAATTCAGAGATGGGAGTAGCGAACTACAAGCAGTGAACTACTTGTAGCGAGCCACTTTTCTCTGTAGCGAAGTAGTTTAAAATTTAACCATGTTTTAACTAAAGTCTAAAGAAGTGTAGTTTTAGCGAACTACTTTCTGAAAACTTTTGCTGCAGACGGCTTGAAAGCTGAGGTGACATTGCCCACTGGAACAACATAAATGACTTCAAAGTAGTATGATAGCCAGTGATTTAAGTCATGCTCGCGTAACGAGTATTATATTTTGTGAATAATGATGAAAAAGTCAAAATCCTTGCTTCTGATTAACTTTGTAAGAAAATGAAAGTAGTCAGTAGTGAAGTAGTTAGCTACTTTTGGGGGGATGTAGCGAGTAATTGTAGCTTACTATTTTATTTCTCTTGTAGTTGTGGTTGTAGCGAACTACATTTTTAGAGAGTAATTGCAATTGTAGCAAAATACAAAAATAAAGTAGTCAGTCCACCACTGGTTTTATTGGCTCGATCATTTGGAAACATATTTTCTCTGATTCGACTTTAGCCGTCATCCTACCTTCCGCTGATTGGTTTAACAGCTCCTCCTCTCTGGAATCCATCTCATCTCGGAGTGATGTGTTCTCTTCTTTCAAGTCCGCTAGCCGCTCTTCGAATTCTTTAACATCACTGTTCACAAGGCCTTCTAAATAGTCAACTTTCTGGTGATGCAATAACAGACAGAAGTCATCAGATATTTTCACTCACATCTTAGATATAGTTATGTACTGTATATAGCAAAATATAGCAATCATAGGGGCATAGGTATGGCCTACATACATTTTTGTTCCGGACAGCCTCGATGAAAATCATGACAAAATACAGAAAGGCTAGCTAAATTTCAGGAACACAATCTATTTGTTTCAAGTGTAGCAACTAGCAAGGTATCCATTCGCTAGATGGTACTAACAATGTTATATAGCATGTTACACACATCAATTACATGCAGCACTAATTAACGGGTCTGGACTTTGGACTCTGACTGAATTTTAGTCAGTGGGTGTTTAAATTTGCAGCAGCCCTCAGAGATCCTCTGATAATCGCTTGCCACAACTCATAAATTCCACCTTGAAGGTGCTTGACATAGGCCTAACCATTGTTCCACTGCGATATCACTGTTTTAGCTTCGTTTCGTTAGGTATGAACATCGACAAGTTATGTTCTAAGCAGCAAGCAGGAACGCAGTTTGGTTTACAGTTTACACCATGCTACGATACAAAGCACATCACAGAGGAATTGTGCGCAACGGGTGGTTGTTTGGTGTTCTTTCAAACAGCACATTGAAGCAAACGATCAGCCAAACAGTATGAAATTTGAAATGTCTGGTCGTTGGAG
This sequence comes from Calvadosia cruxmelitensis, assembly GCA_900245855.1. NCBI lineage: Eukaryota > Metazoa > Cnidaria > Staurozoa > Stauromedusae > Kishinouyeidae > Calvadosia > Calvadosia cruxmelitensis. Next base: position 6,979 of record OFHS01005068.1, read on the forward strand.
CTAGAAAGTAGCAGTCTATCACACTGACAAGGTGCAGTTTACCTCTTGCAGTTGTCGCTTCAAAGCGTGTTCTCGCCGATTGTCAATCACGACTTTCTCTTTTTCGATCTTGAGTTCTTCAATACGGGTCGTATCCTTTTGTCTTCTTTCCGTCAACAATTCCAGTTGCTCTAAGACTTTGACAACATTGGGCATGAGTCGTTCCACAGCTTCATGGCCGTACAATTTAATCATTTCTTCCATATCTTGTCCTATCATAGCAGCCTGCTCGAATACATCGCCCAAAGTGTAATCCTCCATCATCAATTTAATCCAGCTGTGAACAAAACTAGTGGCTAGCCTCCAAAACGCAGGCTAGTGAAGTAATAAACAGCTGACCTTCGCAACAAAAGCAGAATTTTGAACTCATGTGGGAAAAGAACACTGAAGTGGAAAGCGCAGCACATGGTCACGTGAGCCACTTCCTTGAATCTCATTGTCTTTGCAAAAGGGAACCGGAGACTGAAGTGCAAACACGTCACACTGAATAAATAACTTGTTTGATTCCTCAAAACTTCTCAGCCTCAGAAATAAATGCCTTACTTCCTTGTTTCAACACATCTCAAATCAATTTAATACATTTTCAAACAATATAAAGAAAAGAGTTTTATCTACTTTAAAATATTAAATACGTACAGTCAAACCTGTATTAGCAGCCACCTCTATAGAGCAGTCACATGTGTATAAAGGCCACTCTGTGTCATTTCCGTCTGGTCCTAGGTGACCATTATAGACAGGTTTCACTGTAGCGTGATTTTATTTATTTTACATTTGATTCATATGAGAAAGCCGCACAGACAAACAATTGAGCAAATCGAATCTTGAACTCAAAGAAAACCCATAACATCTGCAAATCAATTGATCATTTATTGGTAAGAGGAGCTACTTATCTGCTATACAATTAGAAAATGCACAATTAACCATCTGCAGGTAATTAATAGTGACTCATTCAGAATTTAATTACTAACACAATAATGTTCGCATCTTTGGAATCCAATTCCCTAAGCAGAGCTATGGATTACATGAGTGTAAAATCAAAAATCACAAAGCGTCAGCTTCCAAGATGGACTCATAACAGTGCTGGCATGCAATGTTACACGCAAGAAGAAATGCCGTTGCAAAGGGATAACGTCAATACAATACGGCTTCATCAAGAAATTGACAATCACGTGGCCATCACAGTTCTCGTATAACTATCAATTGTTATTATTTCTTGTATTCTATTCTGTCTACTTTGACATCGTCGGCATGAAGCTGGTAGACATATGTCACAACATTTGATTGTTGGATGTCCATAAGAACAAATGAAGGAACAACTTGTCTGCAAAAAGATAACACAAGTCATTATGAACTAACAAATTTCTCAAAACAACATCCACTTTTAAGTACATACATGACATATTTATAAATAACCAAACGAACAGTGCTCTTAAACAGCGTGTTAAATCAGAAAATCTAGTAACATGTAGTAATCTATTTATAACATTAGTCCTAGTATTAAAAACAAGAATATTTATAATGTTGAAATCTGTTAATGGTTGATAAACTATACATAATTTTAAGCTTGCTTATAAAGGTAATTTTGTAGCCTTTGGTGAAAGATGTTCAGGACTGGTGTTGTGCAAATGCAGTCAGACAGATTGTTCAATGCCAATGGACCTGCAATCTTGAAATCAAGGCCTGCACAATAAGCAATGTTCCTCAGTGGGATTCTCTTTAGTGTTAAATATTCCGAAACTTTCAGCTTTCAATTTTGTTACAGTCAAATCTGTGTTAGCGGCCACCTCTATAGAGCAACCACCTGTGTATAAAGGCCACCCTTCATAACCCCAAAATGATACTTTCTATAGAAGTCAACCTGGACAGAAAGGCCACCTGTCTATAAAGGTCATTTTCTTCAGGTCCCAGAGGTGACCGTTATAGACTTTCACTGTACTTGATATATCAGAAATTAAAACAAATTGCTCAAGCTTACATATAGCAAAGTGGGCTCCATTCATTCAGTGACATTCTGGAAGTTATTTCATTTTGAATTATCCAAATACCGTACATTCAAATACTTGAAATGTAACTGAAAGGGCCTATCCATACCGTCTGCCTAAGCTCTAAAACACGTGCTTTGAGTGCCTAACGGATAAAACAGCCCTGAGTACATACATTCAATGCCTCAGTTAATATCATGACCTGCATATTATCACTTCAGGCTGAGCATCAAACTTTATGCTATTGTTCGATATATCAGATTCCTTTACTGTGGGAGCAATATGAACGTATTTTGCATTGACCCAGACATACTGAATTGCATCGGAGCCAAATGTAAAATCGATGAAATTAAATGAAAATTATGCCAAGTATATAACAGTGTAAAATTGATATCGATTTTCTAGATATTTTATTACTGCAAAAAGGGGAGGTATTCAAAACAGGTCTGATGTTGATTTTCGGAGGTCATTATCTCGGCTTTCTGATGCTTTAAAGAACAACTATTTTGCCAAGCATATTTTCTCATCGAGCTCTATCAATATCTACAACATTAAATATGAGAAGAGGGGCGCTCTGATTTTGTTTTTTCTCATTGTAATTTACTTACAGATCCAGTGGATTATAGGCCCCAGTTGCTGATCCAGGATTGATGTAGAACCGTCCTTCGTGTTCGTATGCTTCAAACTGAAAAAAGAACGGCACAATAAAAACAAAATCCTTGGCTACATTATCATTTAAACTGAGTGATGGGGCTTGAGGAATGATTAGCAAATGCTGATGTCAAGTTTGATCTGTTCAGTGCTCTCTATCTACGTGTCGGTGTGGTCTAGGGGCTAGTATGTGTAGCTCCAAGTCAGATGCCTAGGTTCGAATCCCGGCCAAGTCAACAAATATATTTTTTATGCCTTCAGGGTTTTAATTGCTGAAAAGGCCCCAACGGAGGCAAGCCGTTGACTTATTGGGCTACCCTCGTTAAAGAAAGTGACATTTACATTTACATATCCACTCGCCTTGTGTGTGTGCCCTGTTATTAGAATGTCCACATCAAGCTGCCGTTGTACCTAGAAAATGACAACGATAAAAAACAAATTCAATCAATGTGGTGGCAAATTTGATTTCCTCAACACCTAACAATAGAGGAAACATTACGTTATCTATTTCTATCAAATATCACAAATCGTTATTACATGACATTTGAACACTTGGCGGGTAATGTAGCCTATCTTTTATCTACTAAGTAGCCTTCTTATACGGAATTGCTAACTCTAAATTAGCAACAAGGAAAGTGACTTACCATTGCTAAACTTTCTTGATCACCCCATGGGACAATTTGATGCCCATGGCAAAGACCAATGCGAAACTGCCCCACTGACACAACTTTTTGCTCGGGATAAGAAATATTCTAAAATAAAGGAAAATCAGAAAAGGTCAATTATTTTTATCACAACACATATGGAAATATTAACACAGATGATAATATCGCAACCCACTCCTGAAAAGAAGCTTCAGAACAGTTCATTCACAAAAGTATGTATGCAGTTAGAACTTTGTGCGATCAAAACTGATTCTAATCGTCACCTTTAGGACCTGAGGAAAATTATCGTTATAGACAGGTGACCTTTCTGTCCAGGTTGATTTCTATAGAAGTGTCATTTTAGGGCTATGAAGAGTGGCCTCTATACACAGGTGGCTGCTCTATAGAGGTGGCCATTAATACAGATTTGACTGTACATGATAGTAACATTTCTTGGACTTGAAACACAGCTAGCAATACCTACAGAGCATGTTCATGCTATTCAAGGTAAACTTCTCTACTGATCTGTACAACCTCTCAAGAGGTGTCACTCACTTCATACTATGAAACAAAGTATTTTCCATTACAGCCTACACTGATTTTACCTATGCTTAGAGACATGGGTGCTCCTTTGATCTTGGTTGTCTGAATAGCGCGAGCTGAATGGGTCAATGTTTATAAGCTTCTACAATCGCAAAAGTTAAAGGAGTTGATGGCACCATTGACCATGCTGCGGTGATGATGAAATGACAATGAAACCTGTCTATAATGGTCACCCTTAGGGCCTGAGGAAATAGACCTTTATGGACAGGTGGGCTTTCTGTCCCGGTTGATTTCTATAGAAAGTGTCATTTTGGGATTATGAAGAGTGGCCTTTATACACAGGTGGCTGCTCTACAGAGGTGGCCGATAAGAAAGGTTTGACTGTACTACGCACTGCATGATATCTGCAACAGACAGGGCAATAGATTTGCTAGTCGTATAAGAATCTTGTTTCTGAATGTGTCAATAAACATAGTTCTGCACATACCCTTAGCTATCGGTGGCTGCCCTATAGAGGTTGATGCAAATACAGGTTTGCCTCTCCTTCAGATACTCCACAGCCACTGGCTGCTTGTGATTATCAAAACTAACCATCTCATGCGAGACACGCCAACGGTATGTCAACGGAATGCACGGCAGGAATCCATGATCATGTGGCAAAGGACTGATTGCCGTTGTTTATCTTTCACTATCGCCATACACAGCTGTTTTTATCAAATCAAATCTTACACAAAGCAGCAACGGCCCTACTGCTTCTGGAGGAAGCTATCTTCAAGGCTTCTTTGTATAATTTTTTACCTTTAATTACAAACTGGTGATACGCTCGGAAAATGTGAATTCCAATAATTCGATCATGATGTTACAAGGTGGCGGAAGCATGGGATTTTCAAATAACAATTCAAAAGACAAATGATTACATGCACCAACCTCATCAAAATCTCCCCTGACAACATGAACGTCGCTAGCAAGGGTCTTCAAATAGTCGTACGAGTCTTTAGTGCAGATGTTGCCAGTACACAAAATGTGCTGGATTTTACCAGGCACCTGATCAACAAACATAATTCAGATTAGGTTACAGAATTTTATCTCACCATCAAAAGATTACCACCAAGAATCTGCCAATTGATCTGGCCAGAAATGTTAAAAAGAAGGCTTGGTTCTACAGAGAAAATAATTCTCATCTCGTCACGAGTAGAGTGCTTCAAAAAGTCAACTTTTAAAATTCCATCGCAAGTCTGTCTAGAAAGCTATAAAACAGTGCGAAAATGTTGCATGCAACAAAAATTAATTCAATGCACGTTCAAAACCCAGAATGAGAAAAGACTTTGCCGGTCATGCCAGACTAGCGCACTGAAGAAGATAGAGGAAATGAAAATGTCACTTACAAATTGGCGCACAACAAACAAACAGCACATACCAGCAGTGTTGTAAATACTCGTTACAAAAGTAACGCGTTACACGTTACACGTTACTTTAGAAGTAATTTTGGAGGTAATTAATTACTTTTCTCAGGAAAGTAATTAGTAACATAATTAATTACTTTTAAATGGTAATGAGTACTTTTCCTAAAAAGTAATTTTCGATTACTCTGATGTTACTTTACCGCTTTGAAAAGAAATATTTTCCCCGGATCTTCTATACATTAGACAGCGGCAGACGGAGAATGTTGTCC
>OFHS01005069.1:0-12503 GCA_900245855.1 Calvadosia cruxmelitensis
TGCCATAACGTACATTGCGTACTGCTTTTTGTCACCAAAATTTTCAATAAAGGGAGTAAATCGCTATCCTGGTGCTTCGTTATGTTAGCATAGTGACCCCCGTCGTTGCAGATCAGTCTCGTACCCATGGAATGGGCTTTTCTGGGTCGAGACCTTAAAATGCACGTTATAAACCATACGATATGATGTAATGGGCGAAAATGAGCTACAGGCGTATTATTATATTAACACCAATTACTAGCAACATGATCAGAGCGGCAGATTGATCTATGCTCATCTTATATAGACCAGTTTTCAACAAATAGAAATGCTTCAAAAAACTGCTTTACGGCCAAATAACGGCCAACTTTTCTCTACGGCCAGATCATTTTGTCCACGGCCAAGCCAAAATTTTTACGGCCAGAATCGAGAAAGTTGGCCGTCAAAACGGCCAACTGGCAACCCTGATTGCAACTAATGTGTAAGTCAACTTTTGTGGTTAAATCAACACTTAGTTTTCGGGAATAAATAGGATATATGGATCTTTTTCTCTGCTGTCTATGCTCCGCGTTACTTAATTATTTGCTGATCTGCTTGTAATTATGGCAATTGGTGTTTTAATCACAGGCTAGCAAAGGCTCAAGCTGAACTGGACCAGACAATGGCTACATTACAAGAGAAACAAGGCAAATTGAAGGCTGTTGAGGAAAAGGTTTGTCATAGTGAGACGCAGGGCTTACAATGTACTACATTAGTTCATCTTATGTATCACTACTGTAAACATGCTTTTGAAGCCAATATTACATGAGCTATAACGTGCGTTTACACACCAGGAGACTTAGTTGTGACTGATTCCTACTGTGTATTCTGGAACTGAAGCTTAATTCTCGGTGTGAGTTCTTAAAATCAACACGTGATACTTCGGTTTTAACATAGTTTATGCTAACACTTTTTCCAGCAAAAAGCAAAATGATAGACAAGGATGATTGAATAAAAACGTTTGGCCAGATTCACGAGATAAGCATGCAAACAATCAACAAAAAGGAAAGGCGAAAAGCATGCAATAGATTTGCTTATCAACTAATCCCAGGCTTTCCCTTTTTGGGTAAAACCCCTGAATATGAGTATTAGTCTAAATGGCATTTCAAGATTTCCATGAGTACGAGTGGTGATTGGTACATTTATGAGTGTAAATATGAGTGCAAGTGTGAAAACACAGGAAATTTGATTACAAGTTGAGTGCGAATGCAAATCGGTAAACTAATTCAGTCTATTAATTCCAACTTTAAGTTTGACAAAGATTGTGATGTTTTAGTTTGGCATAAGCAGCGACAGAATCAAAACAGTTTCTCCATCGTGATTTGTTCCCACTTTTGCTTGTTGGGGACCCTCTTTGAAACTGTACGCTGTTGAGAAGACAACAGCAACCGATCGAGAGGCAGTGTACACTTTTGTTCAGCTGGCTGTCTGTAGACAGACAATTATGGCGCTTCATTGCTCAGTTTGTTTCCAGCCAAAGCATAGCCAAAGAGATCTCAAACAGCACAGAAAGCAACATAATTTAGCAAGGAATGATAAAGCACACTTCACATTGTGACTTGACAGCAATGTCGACAGAGAACAGAGAACAGCTGTCCCGCAAGGCTACGTGGAAGGCATATAGCACATCAAATATTGCAGCATTGATAAAAGCAACAGATATCATAAACATGCAAGAAAGTTCATTATTTGCAGGGTGAGTATGAGTGTGAATAGTTCTTAGAATCGGACAAATGTGAGTAGCTGAGTTAGTGTGGCGAGTGCCAGGTGTGCGAATCCCCGAATACGAGAGTGTGAGAAACCTCTCTTGAATGCCAATTAAGTACGAGGGAGTTCACTGAAGTGCCTTATTTTGCCTAATCCATTGTGGATGATTGAGATTGCTTTTACATATGTGAACATATGTGTTCAATATCTTCAAATTCTAATCAATTATTGTTCTAGTCTTATAATCTGCCAATGCATCCATTATTTGTGGATTATCATATTTTTCTTAAGCAATTTGCCTTTTGATGACTTTTAGAACTGTTTCTTTAGATTGCTGAGCTTCAGGGCTCATATGATAAAAGTCTCCAAGAGAAAGACGAGCTGACAAGAAACATTGCACAGACGGCAGCCCGACTGAAGCGTGCTTCTAAGTTGACAACTGCTCTTGCCGATGAGCAAGGAAGATGGACAGAGAATGTGGCGGTCAGTACACATATTATCTTTACTTGATTTCTTGGATATTTTGCATAAGCTGCATTACTTGTTTGGAGGGTTTTTAAAACTTGTAGGATGCCATTACATGAAATATATAATCATTTGGAGTACGTAATGGTTTTCTATAACAATATCAAGTCCTTGAAATAAACCTAGATTAAAATAAATTAAACCTAGCTGATGACAAGTCACTAGATTTATTCCAGCAAATTTGATCTTTAGGCAAATATTCTTATACTACAGTTCCGTGTGGCGACTTTAATCTTCCGGACATCGACTGGCATCGGGGCATTGCTTTCCATTCATACGTTTCTGAAAATTTTATTTTATTTTGTCACAAAAACGGTTTTTATCAATTTATTCTTGACCCAACTCGAGGTAGAAATATCTTGGATTTATTGTTATGTGATGACGACATGTCTGTTCAAAATGCTAGAGTTCTCTACCCTTTTTCAACAAGTGATCATTCTTCCATAGAGTTTTCTCTTCTGCTGACATCTGACAATGAGGATAAAGCCCCTACACTAGATTTTCCAAAGGGAGATTACCCCTCCATCGATTCATTTTTGTTTTCAATCAATTAGTTAGTTTCCTTCTGCTCGTTTTGCTCTGTAAATGATTGTTTTGAACACTTTTTGCAGTTGATTCAATCCATGATAAATAAATTTGTACCATTGAGGACACAGCGCAAAGGAAAATTGTATCCAAACTTCATCAAGCGTCTCCTAATGATAAACGTCGTCTTTGGCATCGAAGAAATCAACCAGATGGTTTTGTGAATTACAAAAGTTGTGCAAAAAATGTAAAATACTTGTAACAAAATTCACAAAGAGTATTGAAAAGATAATCGTCAAAAAGAGAAACCCACGGGCGTTTTATTATTTTGTAAAGAGTCGCCTCAAAAGAAAGTCCGGTGTGGCACCTCTGCGAGATGCAGAAGGAAAACTACATAGGGACGAACAGGTCAAAGCAAAGTTACTCCAGAATCAGTTCAAAAGCGTATTTACTATTGACAACAACATCACACCGACTTTTCCTTTTAAATAATGCGTTTCATTGTCTTTCATAGACATAGATATTTCTGATATTTACGATAAAAAGTTGCCTGAAAACTGTCCGACACTCCTGACCATATCCCATCCTTCTTCTTCAAACGTCTTTCCAATGCACTTTCTTATCCGCTATTGTATCTATTCCGCATGTCTATGATGACGAGAACTATTCCAAATATTTGGAGAACTGCCATAGTTTCGCCAATCTTCAAAAAGCCTCCAGCTGATTTACCATGTAACTATCGCCCTGTATTGTTGACTTCAGTTTGTTGTCGCTTAATGGAATCTATTCTGACATGCCACCTTTTACAACATCTTTGCCAAAACAATTTAATTACGTGTAAGCAACATGGATTTTTGAAAGGGAAATCCACATGCTCACAACTGCTTGGATGTTTGAACGACTGGACCGTTGCCATTGACTGCAATTGCTGTGTTGACATTTTGTATATTGATTTTGCCGAGGCATTCGACAGCGTTTAACATCATAAATTACTAATTAAATTGAAATCATATGGAATCGAAGGTCCATTTCTTGACTGGCTGCAATGCCTTTCTTTCTGATCGAACCCAACGAGTTCGGGTGCAGTCCTCATTATCAGACTCATGTATTTGCAGTTCCGGTGTCCCTCAAGGCTCTGTCTTGGGGCCACTTCTGTTCTTGCTGTTTGTCAACGACATTCCAGAAGCAATTAATGCCGCCACTTGCAAACTTTTTGCTGACGATTTGAAATTGTACAGTGTATACAAAATCAATGATCCAAACTCCTCAAATACTTTAAATGTTGCTTTTGATGCCTTTCTCGTTGGGCTGATGTCTGGCAGATGCGAGTCGCCATTGAGAAATACTCGAAAGGCTAAAAATCACTTGCCTGCGGCTCGTGATTTTCTGATGCCTTTCTCATGTCTCACTACGCTTCTCTCGTGTGATAAATGGCCATATCCCACGGCTGCTGTGCGATAAATGCTTAATATAATGCATGCCTGTTTGTAAAGGTCGATATCCGTGCTATCAATCTGTCGTAAAACAGCTATGAAAAGACAACACCTCTTACATTCTCTTGACATAAGATCAGAAGGCAATCTGTAATTATTGTACTGTCTGTTTGTGTTGCTCAGTTCTTGGTTCAATGTGTGTTTTAAATGTCTTACTGAAGATCTTCCTGTGTTTTTCTACAGTCATTTGAAGTGGACATTGGCAACGTAGTTGGAAATGTTTTCGTTGCTGCTGCCTGCGTGGCATATTTTGGTGCTTTCACAAGTCTCTACCGAGATGAGGTAACAGATGAGAATGCTTGCTATGAATTGTACTGATATGCTTTTGCGTATGTGTTGCATCTCTGCTGCATGTTTTGAAAAGATCACAAGATCTCAGCTCCTCAAAATGACTATAATGTGTCTTTCAATTATCTTTTGTGCAGGGAACACTAGAAGCGGCTTGTTGTTCTTTGAATTAAATAATGTCTCGTACAGTAACTGTCACTATTGTACTAAATAAAACCAAACACAAGTTTACATAAATGTAATAACTAAGATGATGAGTTGCTGCTTTTAACATTCAAGTCATCAATCTTCTGTGAAAAAAAAAGAAACCTGTTCAAGTCAACCGATATGTTTTTTTATCAACACTCATAGAACAGGCTTTGAATGGTTTTAGTAGGTGGTCACTAAGAGCAGGCAGAAGGTATTGTTAACACGTGTGATTGCTTAGAAACGGTGGTCTTGCCACACAGGGCCACATAGGTGGTCACTTAACACAGGTGGTCTTTTAAGACAGGTGATAAGTCACGGTGTGCTGTTTCGATAACCAAAATCTCGAATATTGTGTCTTTCAGCTTGTGACAACTTGGGTTAATAGATGTCAAGAGTTGAACATTCCAGTGTCGGACAAATTGAGTTTGATTGACGTACTAGCTGATCCCTTTGAGATCCGCCAATGGAACGGCGATGGACTTCCCAGGGACACTGTGAGTCAACACAACATTGCTTATTTTGGTATAATTTAACTTATACCTCTACTCTAGCAGGCAGATCAAGGGAAAATGGCTTTTGTTAATATTTTATAGATTAGATAAATTTTTATTCAACCTACATGTAATGCAAAAACTGTTATAATGACAAGAAATTTAAGTGATACACGGTCAGGATCATCCCGTAAGCGCAACTGCTTGTTTATTTAGGATGCCCTAGATCTGCTGTTTTATAAATTGAAGTATAGAAATAAGTATACAAGTTTTTTGGAATAGATATGTTTGTTTATATAGAGTCCACTTTCTGAAGGCCATGCAGATTTGAGAACTAGATAATGTAGACAGTAGAGGATGATGATATCATGTCTTTAACTGATAGCAATGTGTAGAAATGCTCAACTTTACGGTTCGTTGCAAGCTGCTTAGTTATTCTGTTTGGTGTCCTGTCGTAAGTCATTTTTGATACTATCAGGGTCATCACCTGGCTTGTTTATTGAATTAGGTCTCAACAGAAAACGCTATCCTGGTGACCAGGGCCCGTCGTTGGCCTCTCATGATCGACCCTCAAGATCAAGCCAATCGTTGGATTCGATCGATGGAGACAAAAAATGGGTTGAAAGTAATTAAACTCACTGATGGTAATTTTCTGCGCACGTTGGAGACATGCATCCGCCTTGGCTTGCCGTGCTTGTTGGAAGAAATAGGAGAAACACTTGATCCATCGCTTGAGCCAGTATTGCTGAAACAAACGTTTATTCAAGGAGGACGCTTGTTGATTCGTCTTGGCGACAGTGACATTGAATATGATAAGAACTTCAGGTATGGCTTAAAAGTCATTATCTGTTTTGCATCTCACAACACTATGAACTGTGAAATCATGTGAAGAACTGTGTGATAACATTTGTGTGAAAGGGGCTCTATTCACACGGTTTACTCTTTCTTTCTTTAAGCTCACAACATTTTTTTGCAAAATTTTTTGCATCGCTCTTGTTTTCTTCACATGATTGTCAGACATTTCTGGATTCACAGCGTAAAAAGCTTTGAAATACGTTGCTTAATTTGTTGATTATTAAATATTTAATTTTCAACCCGATAATTGGGTTATCTGGTGTCAAATTTCAACAGATTATTGAGTGTCATAACGTTTTGAAAGCTGAATATTTTTGAATGACTTCACATCATATATGTATATTAACCCTTGTCCTGCTATTGACGTGTATACACGTTTTCGAAACATGTCAAAAGTAGCAACACATAACCAATTTGATAGTTAGTCCTTAGCAAGCAACCAAACAGTAATTGGTAAAGTCTTCATTTAAATAGTTTTACGAGCAGGACAAAAGTTAATTGTGTCATTTGTAATCAAAGTAAAGTAGTTTTCACTTAATAAATCCACATTTAATTGAACCAGTCTCTTTATTAAGTCATATTTATTGCTCCAAATCTGCCGACATGCTTTTCTCTCAGCTGATAGCATTTATTGTAACCAAAGCAATGAGGTTCCATTTTTGTTAAGGTGCGACTACTGAATCAATAAACTTTTGACTTGGGTGGGATATTCTTGATATGTCTGATCTATCTCCCATTTGGACTGTTCTATTGAGTAACTATTACACTTTTACTTTAGGTTCTACATGACCACAAAACTTGCCAATCCTCACTATTTGCCAGAAGTTTGCATCAAAGTAACCATTATTAATTTTACTGTCACCATCTCGGGACTCGAAGATCAGCTTCTCGGGTGAGAAAAATGGACGATAACGATTTTATTAAATTTTAATACTTTTGAATAGAGTGCTATGATATATGTCGCATTTCTTGTGTTCGTTTGTTTTGTTTTACAAGGTATGGATACCGCTTTTGAATAATGCAATTTTCAGGTCCAAACATTGTATTGTTTTGGAGCTGTAAAGGGCCCTGTCTTAAATTTTTTTTGGAATTTACAGACTTAACCTTGTTAATAAAGATTTGATTGATTGATTGATTGATTGATTGATTGATTGATTGATTGATTGATTGACTGATTGATTGATTGATTGGCTGATTGATTGNAAAGTTACTTTTTGGGTAACTTTCTGAAGTAACTATTTACTTTTCACTGAAAGTAACTTTTTGTTGTAACTAGATACAATTTTTCAAAGTAACTAGTAACTTTTCAAAGCTACAATTGTTTACGATTAGTTTCTTTTCACTTCTAGACTTTAGTTAATCGTGGGTACCTTTAAGATACAATACGCTTCAAAGCATGCATGTATGCATGAAAAATCCACGGAAGATGGTAAATTGGATTTTTTTTTTTAAATACAGATGTAAATTATACCTTCTTTTCTTATGTTAAAATCGATGAAACTAACTTTCAAAGTAACTGTAACTAGTAACTTTTCCTGACAGGTAACTAGTAACTTTGGAAGGTTACTTTTAGAAAATAGTAACTTCGAAGAGTAACTTTTCATTTTCGAAATAAAGTAACTTTAACTGTAACTAGTTACTTTTAAAAGGTAACTTTTACAGCCCTGCATTTAAATAGTTTTACAAGCAGGACAAGAGTTAATTGTGTCATTTGTAATCAAAGTACAGTAGTTTTCACTTAATAAATCCACATTTAATTGAACCAGTCTCTTTATTAAGTCATATTTATTGCTCCAAATCTGCCGACATGCTTTTCTCTCAGCTGATAGCATTTATTGTAACCAAAGCAATGAGGTTTCAGTTTTGTTAAGGTGCGACTACTGAATCAATAAACTTTTGACTTGGGTGGGATATTCTTGATATGTCTGATCTATCTCCCATTTGGACTGTTCTATTGAGTAACTATTACACTTTTACTTTAGGTTCTACATGACCACAAAACTTGCCAATCCTCACTATTTGCCAGAAGTTTGCATCAAAGTAACCATTATTAATTTTACTGTCACCATCTCGGGACTCGAGGATCAGCTTCTCGGGTGAGAAAAGTGGACGATAACGATTTTATTAAATTTTAATACTTTTGAATAGAGCTCTATGATATATGTCGCACTTCTTGTGTTCGTTTGTTTTGTTTTACAAGGTATGGATACCGCTTTTGAATAATGCAATTTTCAGGTCCAAGCATTGTGTTGTTTTGATGCTGTAAAGGACCCTGCGTTACAAAAATATTTGGAATTTACAGACTTAGCCTTGCTAATAAAGATCTGATTGATTGATTGATTGATTGATTGATTGATTGATTGATTGATTGATTGATTGATTGATTGATTGATTGATTGATTGATTGATTGAATGATTGATTGATTGATTGATTGATTGATTGGGATTGATTGATTGATTGATTGGCTAATTGATTGATTGATTGATCTGGGTAATATATTGATTGATTGATTGATTGATTGATTGGCTGATTGATTGATTTATTGATTGATTGCTTGCTCATCACTGTCCCTTTTGAGGTAAAATTACCATTCACCTGTATTGAACAGCCACCTGTGTTAACAGACCACTTACTGTGTGATATATTCTCACAGTTGTTGTTATGTAGTTATTAGTTAATAGTTACATTCTAGTTGTTGTGACGCTTTGTAGGGAGTCAGTGTTTCACTCTTATTGCTGCTAGTGGACAGAGAACTGTTTTCTTGATGCATTATTATCAACAATGAAACATGTGAAATTCACTGAAAGTCCTGTGATTTTAACCCTTGTCCTGCTATTGACGTGTATACACGTTTTCGAAACAAGTCAAAAGTAGCAGCATATAACCAATCAAATAATTGGTCCCTGACGATCAACCAATCAGCAATCCATAAAGCTACTTCAAGTCTTTGTTCAACTAGTTTTATGAGCAGGACAATGGTTACAAAACTAGGACATGAAAGAACTTACCAATGTTATGTAAAAGCCCAGTGGAAATAGTGTCAACCCTTGTCCTGCTGTTGACGTGTATACACGTTTTCGAAACACTTCAAAAGTAGCAACAGATAACCAATCACATAGTTAGTCCCTAGCGATCAACCAATCAGCAATTGATAAAGCGACTTCAAGTCTTGACTTAACTAGTTTTATGAGCAGGACAAGGGTTAACAATCTGTTGTATAAGTGACAATTCAGAGTGACCATATCAAATGGAAATAATAACCTGTAACCTATTTCACATGATTCTAGTTCATTTGATGATACTTGTGTGATTTTCTCGGTATCGCCTGTTTGCTGGATTTATTGTGTTTTTTTGTGATTTGAATTTTTCGATACCATTATTTCATAGTGATGTTGTGAGACTTGAAAGACCGGATTTGGAGGAACAACGGAACCAGCTGATTGTCAGAATCAACACAGACAAGAACCAGTTGAAAGCCATCGAAGACCGCATCTTGAAATTGTTGTTTAATTCTGAAGGGAACATTCTTGATGATGAAGTACTGATCAACACTCTAAACGAGTCAAAAGTATGAAAATGTTGTTTTGTTGAGTGCTGCAGGATATCGTATAACCCGATTACTTTTTCCAAAATTTTACGTAACATTTTCAGAATTATTCTGTTTGTGATATTTAAGACGACACCATACTCAGAATTTGTTTTGGGCTCAATGTTTCTCAAATAAATACAGTGAACATTGCTTAGAATTATGCAGATCAGATATACGCAAAATCCGTTTTTGTGCAAACATTTACGAAATTCCGATTTAGTAACAGACTGCATTTTTAAGTCAAGTATATGCAAAATCCGCATAGAAGTAAACACATTCCTTGCAAACACATTTTGCATTAAGCCGCTTGCACTGGATACTGTGTAATATAGAAAAGAAATGTAATGTGGAATGAAAAAGTAGAAGAAATAGAAAAAATGGAATTTATAATGTCTCAGCCTGATTCTGAGAAAATAGCATTTCTACTTTTCCTCTTGAGCTTTGATATCTTTTTTCCTCTCCAGTGATTAAATTTATATTAGTCCTGTTGGTAGAAGATTGACTTGGATTTTTTATGGTGGTAAAATTCTGCAGAAAGTCAAATGAATTTTCTACGTATTGCTTTGAAATCTCCTTGCTTACAGACATGTTATAATGGGCTTGGTCAGACTTGGATTAAATATTCTCTCTCCTGTTCTCACAACTGTATCTCTGTCACATTACAGGTTACATCCGGCATTATCACAAATCGTCTCATGGAGGCAGAAAGCACAGAGCAGAGAATATCGATTGCAAGAGAGAAATACCGTACCGTGGCCACAAGAGGCTCAGTCCTTTACTTTGTTGTGGCATGTCTTGCAGAAGTTGATCCAATGTACCAATACTCGCTGAAGTACTTTAAACAGGTGAATTTTCTGTCTTTCGTAGTCATTTATTGTTAAGATCTTGTTGCAATTTTGCATTAAAACACTGCAGAAAATAGCGGGATATCACTAAGCAAGATGAGATATTTTCCGAGCGGACGTAAATTGAGGTATGGATTTAAAGAACGCTGGACAAGTGATGCTACTGATATATAAAATCATGTTTTGATAACAAGTTTAAAGTGTACTCAAGCAGACTACAGTCAGACTTGTATTAGTGTTCACCTCTACAGAACAGCCACCTGTGTGTAAAGACCACTCTTCGTAACCCCAAAATGACACTTTATATAGAATCAACCTGGACAGAAAGGCCACCTGTCTATAAAGGTCATCCGATCCGAAAAGTGACCATTATAGACAGGTTTCACTGTACACTATTTGCAAATTTGTTTGAATGCCGTTTTGTTTTTCAGTTGTTTAATACGTGCATTGATACCAGCGAGAAGGCTGATGATCTCGAAGTGAGATTGAAGATATTGCTTGATGCGGTAACTAAAACTGTCTACACAAATGTCGCACGGTAAGCTCCGTCACTTGGCATTTAGAGTTATTCTAAATGCATGGAAATTTTCACAATCTCTATTCCTTTATTTCTTGCGGAGTAACCCAAGTTAATTAAAATGATGATGACGGTGATGAGTTATTAAAAACGTGGCCGTTAAAAAGCAAAACCATTAGAAGAAAGAAAGCGTGTCCACCTTGCCACTTCTGTACTGTTGGAAGTAGTACTGTACATTTTTAGCTTTAATTTGTTGGTTATTTGTTAACCCTGATTTATTTTTGTTTATTTACCAATCTAGTGGACTGTTTGAGAAGGACAAGATTGTCTTCTCGTTCATGATGTGTGCTGACATTTTGCGGCAAGTCAAGGACATCAGTGACGCTGAGTGGAATTATTTCTTGCGAGGCAGCAGTGGACTAACAAAGGTATTGCAACATGTCTTGACTATAGATATACATGCTTGCAGGCTAGTTTGTGGTTACGTCTGAACCTGTCTTAATGATAGCCTGTGTTGAGAGACCACTTTTCGTTGGTCATATGGGTGGAATCTTAAAACAGGTTGACAGTTTATCTGTAAGCAGTGCTGTTTGATATAGAGTATCTGATTCCCTCATTCCATTGCTCATGTGGACGTGTCGTATTGTGCAATCGGCGCCAATGTGCCAATATGTTGAACTAAATCGGAGGCTTTGGAGCAATGAAATTTAAATTGATGGAATTTAATGTTAATTGTGCTGAGTAACAGTGCAGTCTTTTTTCTCATGGTATCGGACCATATCGGAAGCCACTTATTCAACTTTCATATCTGACCGGTAAAGATCAAAGTATATCAGGATAAGATTTGATTGGGAAATTCCAAGATCGAACAGCACCATCTAAAACCAACTGCAGAATTAACTTTTGATTGCATTCACTGTCTAATAAAAACAAACGGCTGGTTAGCTCCGTCGGTAGAGCGTCAGGCTCTTGATCGAAAGACCCAGAGTTCGAATACTGCCAGGGTCAAACCCAGCCTGGTATCCTCTTGTAGGTTGCCGCAATGGGGAGTGCAAGCAATCGTGTACAAGGTAACAGGAGTCAGGACCGTATGCTGGCCCCCGCACCTGACATGTCTCCAAGAAACTCCTGGCTCCATATCGGGTTGTCAATCGGAGATGAGCATTGCACGGATAGTGAAGCCACAATACTTGAGACAACACTGATGACCGAATCACCAACCAACTTTTTTGCTGCTTAACAAAAGAAATTGTTCTTTCCTTATCGTGATTGTTTTTTTCCCATTTTTAATTATGAAATTCCTTTATTTAATGAGAATCAAATTGCTTCTTTGTGTCTTTAATCAGAGCTTTCCAAGTCGCCCCGATAAAGAATGGCTTTCTGATAAGGACTGGATCACTTGCTGTGCTCTCGAGGTCAAGCATTTGAATGATGTGTTATTGTGCTTGCTTCCCTTTTCC
>OFHS01005071.1:0-12495 GCA_900245855.1 Calvadosia cruxmelitensis
GAAGAAGAAAAAATTTCTCCCCCCCTCCGCATAGACTCTCGGGTTACCATGGTAACCGTGAGTCAATGAAAAATTTTCCCCTCCACAACATTGACCCACGGGTTACCATGGTAACCGTGAGTCAAAAAGCAGTGGTGCTAACTCAATGAAATAAAATTACGTCATTAACATTTACTTGTCCTGTTTAATGCAGAAGCCTCCTAATCTGATTTGATCAAATATTAGTCAGATATGAATAGTGATCAGTTTCCCAAATCCATAATGAAAATTGGGTCAACAGTTACCATCATGGCCCAATTTAAGATATCTACCGCAAAAGTCATTTGAAAGAACTGATTAAAATAATTTGACAAAAGGTTAACGAGTTGGTCTCATCAATCGAAAACATTCCTTGAGATTCATTCTGACCAACACTTTTCTTTCTGTGTTTGCTGTATCACTGTTTTTACTAGTTGCACAACTATAAATTTGACTTGTTGGAAGAAAACTTGGTCATGACATGGCTTATCTATTGCCGATGAGTTTATTTGCGGTATTGTAATGCAAACACTGACCTTCTCAGATCCACCATACGTAAGACACTGTCTCTGGCTTGTACGAGAAGCTTTCGTTCATCCAAGTGAAGTCTTAGACAGCTGATCTCAACCCCCTGAACATAGACAAAATAAGATATGTCTGAATTAAAAGATGAGGCTTACACCCAGGAACATGATGAGGCAGGGGGTAAGTGCTTCATCAGGAGTTAAAATGATACGAGAAAACACTTTAAACCGAAGAGTACAAGAGAATTGGTGAATGGTATGAATGCAGTCTGCAACATCTTGCTAAATAATATTTTGGCAAAGTAAATCTCTAGCAAAGTGTTGTACGAATGTATTTTCTACCAGTCCCTTGTATTGTATTGTGTAACGGGGAGCTTGCAAAACCATCTCAGCGGTCCTACTGCATGTCAGGGGACCATGCTGCTCATCATAGCAGCACTCCCAATTCTACGCTGGCATCTGCATTTGTGTGCTGACCTTACAAGGCAACAACGTTCTTTTCTCATTGATTGAGAACTATTTGATCATTTGCAGATCAGACTTCTTGGCATAAATTTTCAGTTTTTGAAGAGGAATTGCTGGCCTTCATCCTGTAAGTGCTGAGGCCAATACTGTTGATATACAGTATAACTCAGTTAATATGACCTCGGACATTATTACGTCTCAGTTATTGTCACGGAAAGCAAGGTTCCACTGGCCAATCCCTAAGCTTTTCTCGTATTCTATTCGGTTAATATCACCTCGGATATTGTCACATCTCGGATATTATCACGGATTTGCAAAGGATATTTATGTTTACACTCGCTTACTGTCACGCTTTCTGTGATTTGTTGCCTTGCTTGAATTTTTAGGTGCCGCATTGTCGTGAAAGGAAAAGTTGATGATGTGTTTTTCATTGTGTCCACCTTATTCAGTGGGACAAATCCAACAAAATGCGTCTTGAGTGGCTTAAATCTCTACATAATAGCTCTGTTTGATGTTGATACAGAGTTTACTGTTCTATGGCCCACTTTGTGTTATTGTTTGAGCAGTTCCTGTAAAATTAGAGGTCTGAGTATGAGACTTGGATATTGTCACGACTCGGATAATATCACGTTTTACAATTTTTCCGAGGGTCTGATATTAACCAGGTTACACTGCACAGCCAATCGTAAAATTCACTTCTATAGGCAATTTTTGACAACATGTCAGGCTCAACAAGGTTCTTTCTAAGTTAAAGTGAAGCTGTATTCTTTAAATTCTTTAAGATGGTCAAGACATCAATCAAGTTGTAGTCGTAAAAGACATACGTTGACATGTCATGTCGCATTAAGACAGATGCTTTCAAAGCATGAATGTAAACAGAGTATTGACAGAATTGACATTCTAGATATTGTTGATTGGTCCAATCTGAACAATGAAAGCAAATCACGACACTGATTGGTCACTTTCTGAGCTATTCTTCTAACTGAAGAATACAAACACTGTTTCTCGCTAACAATCAGGAAACTGCAACAATCAGGAAACTGCAACAATCAGGAAACTGCAACAATCAGGAAACTGCAACAATCAGGAAACTGCAACAATGTGGTAGGCTGAGCAAATGCGCCCCTATCGTCTTTCACAATTCAGGCCTGTTTCACCGATAGTTTGGCTGAGGCTTTACGTCTGGTTCGTGTCATTCTTAAGTCATCAATATTTAACTTACCGCAATAGCTTTGAGTGCAATTCGGCTAACCAACTTCCAGTTACTGACGACATCTGAATAGATAAAACAATTATTTAATAAATTCCAAATGAGAAATTGCTATTACGGTAAAACCTGTATTAGCGACCACCTCTATAGAGCAGCCACCTGTATAAAGGCCACTCTTCATAACCCCAAAATGACACTTTCTATAGAAATCAACCTAGACAGAAAGGCCACCTGTCTATAAAGGACATTTTCCTCAAGTCCTAAAGGTGACCATTATAGACAGGTTTCACTGCATATCTAAAATCATGAATTACTATACCACTCAAAGTCACGCTTAAGTGCAAAATCAACTTGTCACAGTATATCTTTGCAAATTGTAGTGGGACAGGACATAAAGTGAGTTGTGATATCAGACTATGAACTGAAGCCGCGTGAAATCCATGTTTAAACTCATCAGCCCAAGATGAGCGTGACGTGGGTGCTTGGTCGGTGGAAGGTATGCGGCATGCGTTGTGCGCTGCTAGCGTGGGAACCCTGTCACCACCAGCCCACCGCCAAGCACCGTCACACTGATAAGCAGTGGAGATATTACTAATAGACTACAGTTGATATGTGGGGTGGGTGGGAGAAAGTTGCGTCTTCGAGATTGGTACGGTACCTCAGACATCGCGTGAAATCCATGTCAAAATCATGAGATAGTGTTTGTGAAAACCGTATGAAAAGTGCCCTCTTCACATGGTTTTTCGTTTTATTTTCCAATTCACATGGTTTTTCACATAGTGTTTGCTGTTTTGCATGATATTATGGAGAATTCTTCTCGTTAAGAATGGTTTTACATGATCTTGGATTCATAGTGCTAAGCGATATGAATAAGCAAAGCCATTATGGCAAACGGAATCCATCCAGTATGGATAACAAGTGATATGGGGACATTATCCAATGGGATATTAAGTGAGTTGGGACGTTAAGCAATATGAAGTAGCAAAGCCAATATGGCAAATGGAATAATAAGCAATCTGGGGACATTATCCAATGAGATAATAACTGGGTTTCCACAGTACAGTACTGTTAAGGAGGAGCCGTCCTTTTCTTAATAATTTCTACATTTATAAAGTTGATTGATATGTATTGTTATTCTGCCCATGCGTGGTTTCTCCTTAATGGTACTATTAACTACTGCAGAATGTCGTGAGCGAAGGTGCTTAATCTGACTAACGAGTATACAACAAGCTACCTTTTGATACTTTTCTTTTGTTCTTCTTTAATTCTTCAACGGGAGCAGACCATGCCATCACAACACCAACACTGTCCCCACTGTAAAGAGTGTCACCTTTAGAGAAATCAAAGATACAATTCACAGAACTACTCGGGGCTTCATTTATAATTTCATTTCCAAACCACCCGATTTCTTTTCCAACACATTAAAAGAAATGAGGTCACATATTATAACCAATTCCAGCATATTTGAGAATGATAAAGAAGATTAATTACATAGAATAAACTCCAGAGGGAATTGGAAGGTGACCTAGAAAACCTTACTTAGGCGTGTACCGGGAAATATTTTATTCTTTGCAGCGCATATTCCTTGAATGACTTCAACTCAAACCCGTAACTGAAGAGGTGAATGCTCACGCTAGCCATTTGCAACCTACTGAGCTACTGAACCCTTTAAAATGTGTCTCCATTGAGCACTGGAGACAGAATATGTACTTCAGATATGATCCAAACACATATGGCCTAGTAAAACCGCGAGAAAAACAAACACAGAAAATGTACTGAAAAAGCAATGATTTTTTTCCTAAGTAAGCTCTTTTGGGGTACTTTTTAGTACTTTTTCTCATAACGTAAGAACTTCGTGGTAGCCGAAGTGCTCACAGATGAACAATGGCTTAAATCTGCTTGCTGTGCCACATGGCTAACAGAAGCAGAATCAAAAAGAGAATTTTTCTAGAGGATTATATTCAGTTAATGGCCTGTTGCATGGATTGCAACATGAAATTAACAAGAACTAACCCGACGCCGTAAAGCAAAGACAATTGACAAATCCTTGATGTCCTTGCAGCTCATGGAGAATCTAAAAATCCAAAAGGAAGCCAACAACAATACATTCCAATTTTTACTAGCGGCCACCTGTCTTAGCCAACAATCAGATTACTAACACTATAGCGCCTGCATGTTACAAAGTCATAACCGAGACTTGTCTGATTATGGCACAGCTTGTTATCGGGCGTGTCTCATCAGAGATACTTTTGCAGACAACTGCATCACTGTGTGCATGATTTTAGTATCAATAGAATTATAACACTTTCTCGTCATTGTCATTGTCTGCGAGATTGTACATGTACTTTATAAGCATTCGTGCATCAGCTGTTAATTGAACACTACGTAGTGAACAATAATGTATGTACGTGGGTATATATTTCTGAAAAACGGAATGACATGCGAATTACAGTCAGAAGATGGGAATAATTAATTACAATCAAATAGTAAATAGCAAGATAGATTTTCATTAGATAAAAGTTTTTTAAAGGTATAAATATTCGATGCTGATTGGGTTTTGAGGGAAAGAGAGTTATAAGCATTGATGGCTCTAGCTGCGAAGGAAGATTTGTGTCGTTGACTTTTACACAGAGGATACTCTAGGCGCCCGCGTGGGGTAAGGTTGAATGATATGCTAGCGTCAATATCAACAAGACCATTAATAATTTTGTAATAGTAAATTAAATCAGCATGCAGACTGCGTCGTTGAAGACTCTCAAGGGATAACAATTGCAGGACGACTAATAAACACTGTTCCTTAACAGTAAATACAATTCTTACCTCTGCGTGAAGTCCCTCATTGGCTTTACTCCATATACGTATGGTGTGATCATAGCAGCCAGACACAACGATCTTCGGATATCGTGGATGGTACCTGGCTGTGTAGACATACTTTGGATGTAGGAATACTTTGATGGCATTGTCAGCATACCTTCTTGTGTCCCATGACCTAATCAACAAAGAAAACAACAGCAATGCACAATATGTAACAAACAACTGCAAAATTTGATTGAAATTCACAGGATTTTCCCATTTCATTTTCAGCAATGCTGTAGTGTGGCTGACATAATTATGTTATTGCTATGTAAATGTCCACTATAAAAGTATGTCCACTACAGAAGTATGTTTCATCATTGTGTCTGTGACACCAATCACTGGCCACAAGGACAAAGATCCCTTTGCAATCTCTTGGATCAACCATTTATTCTGACAAATTTGCCAACAACTGAGTCAGATCCTATGAAGTTTGACTACAATATGAATGCTTATCTAGACCAAATCAGCTAAAATCTCTTTTGAAAACCTTCATATGAGAATGTGAATCATCAAAAAGGATAAATTGCAAATCAAAACTTCTGCTTCAACAGTAATTCCAGTCGAAGGTATAACATGTCCTGTCAGATAAGGTCCCGCATTGCATACTATTCCCGTTCATTGACTTCTTCCCATATTGACTTTGTTAATTCATGGTAAGAGGTGTACATCCTTTGCTACAGTCCAAAAGCAAAAGTATATGGACTACGCTACAATTGGATAAGCCCTTGTTCTATTTCTAAATTAATTAATATTGCTGCTTGTTAGCTCAGCCAGCAGAGGAGCTATTTATATCAAAAGGAGAGCACGGAAAGTATTCACAGTCAAAACTGCATTAGTGGCCACCTCTATAGAGTAGTCACCTGTGTATAAAGGCCACTCTTCATAACCTCAAAATGACACTCTCTATAGCAATACCTGGACAGAAAGGCAAATGAAACCTGTCTATAAAGTTCACTTTTTGGACCCGAGGAAAATGACCTTTATAGACAGGTGGCCCTTTTGTCCAGGTTGATTTCTATAGAAAGTGTCATGCTGGGATTATGAAGAGTGGCCTTTATACCAAGGTGGCTGCTTTATAGAGGTGGCCGCTAATACAGGTTTGACTATAGATTAAAATTTATCTGTAACAATTTGAAAATGGCATTGTGTAAACAGGGCCTGAGATTGACGAAAATCGAGATATATTGCATATACACTTAACATTAATCATGGACTTCAGGATAAAGCATATGGCTGTACTGCGGCTGATAAGAATTGTTATCAGTAGAAATAGGCCCTTCAAATTAAGGAGGGTCTTTATAACCTAGCCAAGACTCTGACTATCCACTGCAGCAATGTTGAGTGGCACTAACGGCCGAGAATAACATTGAATAGCAAGTCAGAGAAGACACATCAGATGCCGAACATAGACTGAATCATATTGCATGAGGTCCATGATACAGACTCACATGAAAACGAGGCAACACTGGGAACGAGGCCATTACAAAATTAAATCACTAGGTTACCACAACTAACGTACCTGACACTACCATCAGAAGATGCCGACAGCAGTTCATTGCCGTTGGGCGACCAGCATAGATCATATATCACACCAACATGACCTACAAATTCACCCAAAAGTTGTCCTGATGGAATCTAAGGAAGAAATGAGAAATTACAGTTAGTATATATATTTCATGATCTTACTGATTATATTCTATTCACTATGAAACTGAGCCCTGTGAAATCCATGTGAAAATTATGTGAAAACTGTATGAAAACCATGCGAAAAATACCTTTCCACATGGTTTTTGCTCTGTTTTCTTATTCACATGGTTGTCACATGGATTTTACATGGTGTTAGTTATTCACAGGGTTTACAGAGGAGGTTTTCCACTTTATGTAGTTTTCAAATGATTTCCACATGTTTTCTTCTTCTTTAACACTTGCTTAGCCCAATGTGAAAGAGGCCGGGCGTATCAACTGCTTATGAATACTGGAAAATAAGGCTTTCCAACGCTCTCTGTTTTGAGCAATGGGATTAGCACTGTTGAGTGTTGATGCTCAGTCCAATAATCCCTAAGTCTCCTTCAATCATCTCATGGAAAGTAAACTGTGTTGACTGTCCCCGTCTGTGAGGTTTGCTTGGTATGTTGCTAGGCTGCAACATGACCGCCGATGATGTCTCAAGTCGTTGTGTTGCATGCCAAACATAGCAAGTCTCTCCCTCCTCAATAGTTTTGCTTCGCATTCAAGCCCACACACGTTTTGGATTCATAGTGATTAGACAAATGTTGCTAAATGGAATTTAGGTAAGGTTAAACTCTAACCATAGCCTGCAGGCAGCAAGGATAGAATCGAGGCTAGCCTCTTAGCTAGGCAATGAGTAATATAACATATGGGTTATCGTACGATTGTGAACTGTGCTCGAGTCTCAGAATCAGGTACATAATGTCTATAGTAAGAACGAGGTTAGCAGTGGTTCGTCATTGTTGCTATTGCTTGCTAGTCACGCTTTCATAGAAGAATTAATCAAAAGTTGCTGCAACCGCTCAATTGCTATGCCTCGCACGACGCGAAACAGCCAGGATGATTGGGAGATTGGGAAAAAACAGCTAGGATGATCAGTGTGCATGGTGATGCCCTGGGTCCATTGTTCCTACTCTCATCAGGAAAGCCATTGTCATGACAGCATCTGACATTGACATTAAGGGCTATATTCACCAGTGCAGGAGTGCCTGGAAATTTTTCAACCCACAGTTTCCGCATTGGTGCAGCCACAGTCGCAGCCCGAAATGGGATTCCCGATCACCTGATAAAAGCACTAGGGCGCTGGAATAGCCAGGCGTACCTCCTTTACACACGAATTCCATCTGAGATTCTTGTGGGCATTTCTCGTCTCTTAGCATAGGTAAGTGATGCTCCAAATCCAGAATAACGTCGTTGGTCAGTGCTTGGAATGGTTTGGTTAGAGTTCCATTTAGTACCTGTCACTCTTCTCCAAGCACATTGGAGTGTCCATTGGGGTGAGACAGGTTTCCATCGCAGCTACGGCTATTGGCAAATAAGTAGCTCCCCTCTCTGCAGCCATTTGCAACTAAGCAGCTCTCACCAAACCAAGCACCACTGCCAAACAACTTATCTATGGGGATGAGTTAAATGATATTTATATTGAACCTCCTTTAAGACTACTCGTTTATGCTTCCACTTGCTAGTCGTATACTTTGACTATGGTTAACATGATCGATTTCTGTGATAATTTAGGTAAAAATGTGCACTTTTCTAAAAGGATGTGAGAAACACACACACACACCAGAGAAAAACAAAATGGAGTTAATCTGCAATTCTGGCACTAATTGTTGCCATGTCACTGTGATTGCACATCAGTATCTTATATATATATATATATTTATATATAATTATATGATTGTATTCGAGAAATTTCAAACAATACAGGTATAGAAGGTATGGTTATACACATATACTATACAGATAATACAAATTAATCATTCTTTAAAAATTACTTTATTCTTGAATTCTGCAAGGGACTTGGACCACATAATTGTCAATATGTTTACATGATATTGAGCAAACACGCTGTCAGGAATGTTTACACAACATGATTAAAACAGCAAAACATCAAGGCTCCGGCCCACTGCATAGACTCATAACTTACAATAGTAATTGTGACTCAAAACAAGTAATGATGTTGTTTATTCCTTAGTACAGGTCAGGATGGGGATAGAATGTTATACAAAGCCATGTAATAAAAAAGATCAGTTAATGGACGACATTTGCAACTAGTTGTCGTTTGGGGGCAATTCGTCTGAAATTGAGCAGAGACCTACCTCATAAACTAAAATTGGATTTGAATCCAAACTTGCACATCCACAAGCAAGTGATCTGAATTCGTAAAATAGAACAATGTTTGAGAAACGCACAACAGAATACCTACCACTTATGCAGCTACAGTCAAACCTGTATTAGCAGCCACCTCTATAGAGCAGCCACCTGTGTATAAAGGCCACACTTCATAACCCCAAAATGACACTTTCTATAGAAATCAACCTGGACGGAAAGGCCACCTGTCTATAAATGTCATTTTCCTCAGGTTCTAAAGGTGACCACTATAGACAGGTTTTACTGTACCTAATTTAAAAGAAGCTGAAAATGGATCAAATTGGAGAAATTTGGTTGGGAAAATGAGAAGTTAACTTTGTAATAATCTATCTAGTTGCTTGCAGCAATCTTAGCTTATCTTAAACAGATAAAGGACAAAACATAAAGCAGCTCCAAGCAGATCATATCGCAAGGAGAAAATGATCGGTAGATTGAGGTCCCTATGCCATAATTTGAAAACTAATTTCTCGAAGTTTCCCCATGATGCAGGAGATTTTTATGATTGGCAAATTCACAGAGTATTGCAAACCAGTTCCACTTTCACAAGAATTATAGAGCAAGTCTAATCACTATGAATCCAAAAACGTGTCAAAGTCATGTGAAAAACAGGAAGCACCATATGAAAAGCATGTATATTCACAGCCCATTCATAATTTCACGAGATTATAATGCAACCTTAATGTTCCATTATATATAATGCAAATATATAGACCTCAAAACCGCCATTATTAAACCGGATTGGATTAAACCGCCATTATGGATTCAAAGTGCATGGAGTCAAGCTACCGAATTTCCAGAAATAAGTTTGACTCAGTGCATTAACAAAATCATCCAAACTTCTTCCTAAAATCAGACAGATTTCAGTTTTCGTTTTACAGTTCAGCCGATGTAATCTCTGTTTTGTTCGAACAAATTTTCAAACAAGGATCGAGTTTTTTTTAATTTGAAAGTGGCACCTCTACCTCCAAGTGGTTAAAATTTACAAAATGTTTAAATGAACTTGCACCAGGGTCAATGAACATTTTATTCAAATAGCTCGTCAACCAAATCCAATGTGCAGACACCAAAATCTCGAAAAATAATAAGCTAACCTGTGCTTTCGTGCAAACAGCACTTGCCTACACAAATCAATGATCAGGGGTACTAAGCTATGGAACTCGCTGTCAGGAAAATTACAAGACTGAGCCTAGTCAATTTCAAAAGAACTGTCGCTTTTCTCATTTCAATGAAGAGTAGGCAATGTATCAGTAAGTTTCAAAACTAAACATTATATTTTGGCAAGTAGATATAGATAGCCTAAGTTAAGAAGTATATCTTGATAACTATGATTTAATTAGCTACTAGCTCATTTCCGTTTGTTATTATTGCAAATTCTTTGAGTGATGATGTGAGAGCCATGAGTGAGAGAAGTCATTGACTATGAGGTGCCCCTTAGTAAATAAATACAATGATGATGCAGATGGCAATGGTGATTATGATAATGGTGATAATAAAATTATCGCAGTAAGGCTTTATGTAAGAGCTGTGTTATACATCCATTACCTGCCTAATTCATTGATTTAAAAAAGAAAAAAGAAAGAAAAACAGAAGTTTTTAATATGGACAGATTCAAAATGCATAATTATAAGAGATCGTTACCTTCCATTTCCAGAAAACTTCACCACAGTACAACCCTTTTGGCCAGCAGGTAGAATCTGTGATAACTTGTTTGGAATACTGCTTGGTTGGTTGGGCAATCGACTCCAAATTAAATCAGACTTGCTTTCTTTCCTACAACAAAAATGATAAGAAAATATGAAAGCCAGCAGAGATCTCTTGCATAAAATTTTACAACATAATATGTTCTTCATATGTTTTTATTATATGTTTTCTCCATTTTGAGCTGTTGTTTGTAGTTTTTAGCATGCAGGAATAACATAAGACCAGCTGGTTTCAGCTGCTACACTGCATTGCCAGCATCAAATGCTGCACATTGTTTCTCGGCACAGACGCAGCTGAAATCAATCCTTTCAAACCATTCGAGTGCAACAGTCTGACAAGGCAAACCTAGCTAAATGGAGGTACCCATTCTATAACGATAAATTAATCAATCTTTTTGAAAACATAGTTTGACTTCAAGACAACCTTTCAGAACCGGCTCCGTTAGATTCTGCATTAATGGCATTATTTAACTTTGATCTAGTTTGAGCATTGGCGCTCTGCCATGTGTTTCAAAAACCTTACACACCAGAGCCTGGTTACTTTGAAAAGCAAGGTAAACCTGTACTTGCTAAAGAGTAGTATGCACCTGGTTTTGGATAGACAGAGAAACAGAGAAACAAACAGTCAAACACACAAACAAACAAACAATCAAACAGAGAAACAAACAATCAAACAAGCAAAAAAACCAACAAACAAACAATCAAACAGACAAACAAACAATTAATCAATCAATCAATCAATCAATCAATCAATCAATCAATCAATCAATCAATCAATCAATCAATCAAGGAAACAAACAAATCAACAAACAAACAATCAAACAGACAAACAAATGAAACAATCAATCAAACATACAAACAAACAAACAAACAAACAAAGAATCAAACACAAAAACAAAGAGATTTTTTAAAATATAGATATAGTAATATAGATGAGGAATTGTCAACTAGAACCTCTGGATAATTGGTATAGCCAATTAATTGGTCCAAATGAAAGTCTCCAGATGTGGTACACTTTGAGTGGAATCGGCTCTACTTAGGTACTTAGGGTAAACTGAATTACTTTGACTTTTAAGGAATCCATCCAAAGTGGTCCCTTAACACAGGTGGTTGCTTAAGACAGGTTGTTGTTACGACAAATTGGACAGCAATTAAGAAGGACATTTAACACATAAACCAAACTTTCCGTACGTTAGTAGATTCACTTAGCATGACTGACACTGACTACTGACACCATAATATAATAGTTTGTCATAGTTTACTCACTCATATAGCGCTATTTCCAATAAATTGCCCTAAAGTGCTCGACAGAGACTCATTCCATATAACGAATGAACAATGTTAAAACTAAAACCGGCATATACGAGCAATGTAACAGTGACGTACTTTTGATTGATTGACAGCGGATCTAACGCTGAATCCAGCTCAGAAAAGTTCACAGTTCCTGTTTCCTAAAACCAAGAATAAAAAGATAAGGGCTTTAGAATGTGTTTCACTATGAATTTAAACCCTTTGATATTTGAATCATAAATTGCAGTTTTTTAATTTCCATTCAAAGGAAATCTGCTGTGAATTTTGCAAGGTTTTCACTAATACAGTACAGTACAGTACAATTTACAACATATATTAACAAAGATTTCACGCAAAGTTGCCTATTGACAAAATACAGTTCTGATGGATTTTGGGATTTAAGGGACGTTTTCACATGATAAGACCTATTTAAAATTAACAGAAAAATATAGTAAAAATAGGAAATCTAAATATGAACATCTAAATTACAAATTAAAGCTACGATAAACACTATAGTATATACAGAGTAAATAGTCAATAATAATAATAATAA
>OFHS01005072.1:0-12494 GCA_900245855.1 Calvadosia cruxmelitensis
GCGTTGCCTTGCCGATGACAAGACAATGGGTTTTATTCTGGTTGACATCAAGAAGATTGTTACGAAACCATTGAAGCACTGATGCTAGGTCTAGTTCATGCACGATGACAATGTGTTCGCGTCCGGATGTTGGTAGTAGACGGTAGTGTCATCGGCATACTGTCGAACACTGGCAAATTCCAAATACTGGGTAGGTTGATGGTAGGTGGAATTTCTCATTCGTTCTGCATAGAAGATGGTGAAAGCTGTGAACAGACACTCTGGCGAGGAAGTGCTTGTTGCTTTGACCTGCCATCATCCATCCATTTGATTGCAATATTACAGGGGCATGCTCTCAAGAGAGCGGCTATCTTGTCAGATCGTATTGACAATACTTTGGTTAGAATGTTTGATCATGGAATAGTTAACATGTTTATGAGTTACGACAATAATTGATTTTCGGATTGATTACGAGCATAGTTTGTGGCCAGATAGTTCTTTCTTGACGTTAGTGGCCACTTATAAGCGACGACAGTCACGGGGAGTTCCAGTTACTGCAAGTCAGTAATCCGTAGAGAGTTTGGAACAGAGGCTGGTATGCAGTATGAATCGATTAAGAGGCCAACCTTTATCACGTTTGTTTTCTGGGCAGCTGCAAAGAGCGTTTTAATACTACTCAGGCACATTGATATTGGGCAGGTCCCTCGCTTTGGGGGTTGACCTTTGTACCATCAAGGTTTGATGTCTTGCAATTTCGCGCACAAACAAGATTAGCGTGGTCAAGGTGCTTGGTTTATGTCTCCGTTGATGGCCTAAAAAGTGTGTACCAATTACCAATCTGCTACTTTGATTTCTCATCACTACAGCCAAATGATACGTGATAACCACTCGGACATTTGCGACCCTTCGCAAGTCTTTACCTTGGAAGCTGGAACAACCAATGCCCCCTCAAAGTTGCAGTTTGCTTTGGCCCCTGCTAAGTTTCGTGAATTGACTCGACTGCGACGAAGGTTTAGGTATCCACAAGAAAAGCTGCCACCTCGCTTTGCGTTTAAAGGATTCTCTCTTGCTGCTCGAACCCTTGGCCATGAGATTCGAGTCTTCACCCAACGTACTACGGGTAAAGATCTTGCCCAGCTGGCAAGCAACCGTCCAGAGATCTTCAACAAACTAGAGGTCACCGCCTTGAAGTTGGCGAGGGAGAGTAGACAGACTTGGCAGAAGACGCTCCTTACTTTCCATGGGATCAGTTTATTGGCGTCAATTCAGTTTTCAGAAAGCACTTATGGTACGGAAGGAGAGTCTACTGCAAGAGTCCCTAACCTCCATGAAACTAATTCTCTCTTTCAACTGCATACAACCGATGTCATTTCCCAAGAAAGAATGGAGAGGTTTGTAACAGCAACAATCCAATGAAATCACCATGTTTTCAATTGTAACCTCTGCAAAAAGTTAGCTCGTGCCAGGAAAGCCAGATACTTTATTCCGGAACTAGTATTGACTGAGACAATAATTATGTATATTTTCTTTATAAAACTTTTTAAACATTACTAAATTGCACTAACTATGTCTATCATGAGGCCTATCTGCTTCAAGTAAATTTACTATGAAAATTGGCTGAACTGTGTTACCTATGGTTTACCAAATATACGTGTTTCGTCTCGTTTTACCAGGAAAGGGTTGGTAATTCGACAAAACAAATTAATAAATGACAGTCAAACTACAACCCCTTGGTTGTTGATCTGTCTAAGAAAATGTAAAATTGTCGGCATCTTGTAGTGGAAAGCAATGTTCTCACTAATTGCGCCGTTTCCCCATTGCCTTTGCGTACAAACTTTGCGGTTATTGCGCACCTGGAAAACGTTCCAGAAAACCAGTGTAATTCCACACTTTGTCTTTCCGGACCGTAGTGGAAACGTTTGATCGACACATGTTTCAACTTTTTTAAGGTCACCTTTTTGGACAGCCTTATTGCCAAATGTTTGAAATTGATGAATTGCTTTGTCAAGGTAAAATGAAAGATAGCTCATATACTGTCTGTAACCACAAAAAGACCAAAGAGTAATGGAGCCGAACCTTCCTCATGTAGACCTGATACATCATGTGTTTCGATTAATCCCCATGACGTTATATCTGTATTTGTAAACCACGTAAAAGTAGCTTGTAGCGCATGACGTCATTATGCTGAGATTCGCATGTTTGATGATCCATTTTAGCATGTGACGTAAATATCATAAATGTTTTGCTTGTATACGCATTATTGTAGCTTGTATATAAGCAGGTCAACTGATTGTACTCATCAGTAGAAAAAGTGACGTTTACAACAAATATTCATCAGAGAAACGTGTGTTTTTATGCGTACTGTCTTTGACGTATATTTCCTATTCGCGTAAACAAGGGCATAGCCAGGGATCAAGGACAGGTCCTCTAACTTTGCAAAACATCATGTGTGGCATTCTTTCTAGTTTCTTGACTTATCATTCTCCTCTTGTAGTGCATTGCGCTTCTGCACTATGATGTCAAATGAAGAAGAACAGGTGGAGGGAGAAAACTGGGAGAAATTCATGCGAGAAAAGCATGTCTGCGCATGGAGAAGAAAGATGCCAAACTCTCATCTTTATCAGTACAGAGGTGAGTAAGTTGATCTGATTGTGCATTATATGGAGTGATATTGTGCTCTTTGTAAGTGTTCCTAATGGCCTAATGGTTGCAGAGCTCAGCCGTTGTATGAATCATGTTGTTGAAGAGATCCTGGTTTACATTCCACTTGACCCATCTTTATCGTCAGTGCTTCACTCTCTTAGAAAGACAAGCTGCAAAGTTGGTCATTAAATTAGCATGCATTGTACAAATGTAGGGATGCGACCCGACCTCTAAATAGTTGATCAAGCACAGTGAGACCTGTCTATAATGGTCACCTTTGGGACCTGAGGAAAATGACCTTTATAGACAGGTGGCTTTTCTATCCAGGTTGATTTCTTTAAAAAGTATCATTTTGGGGTTATGAAGAGTGGCCTTTATGCACAGGTGGCTGCTCTATAGAGGTGGCCGCTAATGCAGGTTTGACTGCATTTAGCTGTCAGATTTTTCTATGGGATTCGATTCAATTACTATTATTTCAAAGGGATGCCTGAATATATTCGCATAATTGCTATTCAGATCGCATCCCTATACAAATGTCTTTCATAGCATGGCCGGTGGCTAACTATGGAGCTCTGGCCGAGGTCATAAAACAGCAGTTACTGCTTGGTTTGTTTTTCAAGGTCTCCTCACACCTGCACCAGTTTCCATTATGCAGCAGATATGATAAATATACTCTGGAGTTAAGGAGACTAGCTACTTATCAAGGTTGTGTCTTTCCAGTTTATAAATATCCACTTTTTGTGATTTCCTTCTAGTCCATGGCCATTTTCATGATGTGTCTGCATGGAATTTTTATCAAACGCAGGTACGTTGTTAGCCAAGACTTACTGCTCTTGCGTAATATTTTCATAGCACAGGCTCTAGCTTCTAATCATCGATACACGTAATTATGGTAGATCGTATGACATTTTGTTATCATGCTGCAGAGACGACAATTGTTTGTGGATCCACAAATTACCATGGAATTTTATCAGTTCTGTAATTCAAATTAATTCGATGAGAAATGTTGATGGGCAAATGTATTATACAACTCAAAGAAGAGTTTGGACCGATCTGAGATTTGAGCCTGCATCCCCATCTCCGGAGTCAAAAATTCGTTACCGATTAGACCATTTGCCATCACAGACACACAATACAAATTCTGCCTGTTGCATATATGAAAGCTTGTCCGCAGATTGTTTTGTAGCTATGCCACAGTTTCCTGAATTCAAGATGAAGCAGTTTAATCCATGATACGGTTAATTCATTTTGTGTCAGTAGTTGGCAAGATGTAGTTAAATTAGTTTGAAACACAACCGTCTTTTCACTGTCCAGAATTAACCGTTTAATCTGCATACATCTGAGCTCTTTGAAATAATTGTCAAGGATGCAGAACAGTTTCAGTAGACGTTGTGGCATTAGTCTATGCTCCATCCTTTTGTCTTGTTTCAGATGGACATCGATTACCGGAAGGAGTGGGACCGATTTGCCTTGAAAATGGACGTCGTAGGAACTGATCATCATCACAAGTCGGATGTCATCCATTGGATAACAAAGTTCCCGGTACGATGACACTGTATATGACTGCACGGTATACACTGCATGCGCACAAAGCAGACATATTACTTTAGGTTACTCTCCCTGTGCACAAGGAATTGTAGAACATTTTGCGATGTTATTAGCTAGACTGTGAAACTTTGAATTCCGTCTACAACTGTACTTGTTTAGGCAAATTGGAGTTGCCGTTGTTGAACATTTAATTAGTGATTTTAACATTGATTCAACTGTATTGAATGATTGGTAGTTCTTACATTTGCCTGTGTGGATATTTTGACTGATTCCAGTCAAACAGCAACAAACAGTTGCAAAGGCTATCGGCCGATAAAGACTCTTTAGAAGAATTATTATTTTCCTTCTGAATTTCAATCCTCCAAATTTGGAAGTGCATGCAAGTGTTTATCAACTCAACGTATATAATTATCTCCTTACATAGTTCTTGATGTCTTTGTTGATCATTTTTGTCTTTTTCCTTCCCTTCTTTGTAGTACCCATTAAAAAGTCGAGAGTATTTATATGTGCGACGATCAGAGGTATGAATAATGCAATGTTTGAAAATGCAGTCTGACTTGTATTAGTGACTAATTGTCTTGTGCGTACACATGTGCCAGACCATTGGTCCTGTAGGTATTTACTGAAAGACAAGTTGCCTATAGTATAAAGTAAGTAAGTAAAACAGTATTGTCACATCATGATAGCAGCCGTCATCATCATTTGCACAGCAATCGAATGTGGTTCGCCTAAAGTGTTCTGTAGACAGATTTCAACTTTGGAAAAACAGGAAAAGGAAGTTGACTGTACAGCATTGAGTGCATTGTCAAGAACAGAGAGAAGTGATCGCGTATTCCCGTAAACGCAACACATATGCTTACATTCACATGCACACTGCACAGCTTTATTAGCTTCTGACGAAAGAGTATGAGGACTGTAAGCTTCAATATCACAATTGACAATGACACAAATGAACGAATTGCAATATAACAGAAAGAATCATGACAATAGGTACCTACAATATAAATTAGTACGTAGGTATAACAAGATACTTTTGAAGAAAAAAGGAAGCAGGAGGCTACAAAAGCCTTTTTAGTCAGCAGGACAAAACTTTTTGTGCAGCAGAAGTCAGGTTCATGTCATGTTCGATTTGCCATGCAAAGTAGTTAACATTATGCAGGCTAGGGCATCGAGGTGTCTTATTGAGACCAGGATTGTCAGTAGGTAGAAGTCAATCCTTGGAGAAAGGAAGCCAAGTGGGAGTGGGACCTCATGAGAGGGGATGTTGATAGCCCTGTATGACTGGTATGTTATCAAGGGAGACTTCTTAGTTGTCATACACCAGCTGTGCCACCTGTTTCAGCATACAGTCAAACCTGTGTTAACGACCACCTCTATAGAGCAGCCACCTGTGTGTAAAGGCCACTCTTCATTACCCCAAAATGACACTTTCTGTAGAAATCAAATTTGTACTGCCTATAAAGGTAATTTCCCAGGTCCCAAAAGTGACCGTTATAGACAGGTTTCACTGTATTGTGTCTCTTTGTTTTTGGCTACGTGCAATTCTATGGATGCTTGTCTAATTTTGAAAGCCCCCTGGGGATGCATTTGAAATTACAATGTTTGATCACCATGGTGTGTAACTATGTATGTTGATTGTTGTTTATTCAGGTGAATCAAGAAGACAACACAATTGCATTAATTTCAAAGTAAGCATCAAGATCCCACCGCTATTAAGAGAGCACACACATGCAGTACTGACCGCTAATTATGCCGATGTCAGTCATAGTCTGTCAGTGCAGATAATTGAGATGATTTCCTCTCCTGCTTACATTCTCAGAGCTGTGTCTCATCCATATGTCGAAGAGACTGACGACGTAGTCAGAATTGACCGTTACGAATCAGAGATGTTGATCAAATCTGACGGCGGACTTCAAGAGGTTCGTCTATGTTTCTGCTGATTTTGGATTTGCCCTAAGTTATTGAGCTCTGTCTACAATGGTCTTTCAAGACAGGTGACCCTTATCCACAGGTTAATTTCTATGGAGCATGTTAATGGCTTTAGTTTAGTGGCCTTATCGAATAGTGACTCACTGACTGTCCTATGTGGTCGCCACTAGTTTCATGGGTTTGATAGCATCTCTGGTTAGATTCAGAGCCTTCTATTAACAAGAGCTAGGACATCTATTGTTCTCGTCACTCAATTCGATTGGAATTTGCGTATGCTGTACTTGATTTCCATTGAATTCATTGCAAAAATTCAGCTAAATGGCCACAGATTACAAATTTGAAAAGGAAATCAAATGACTGCAGATGTCCTTCTAACTGTTATATATAGAGAGCTCTTGTTAGACTCATCAAGTTAGGCCGATTGTTGTATATTTTCATGTTCAATAAAATGCCGTGTCTTTCATGTTCATGTTCAATAAAAAGGCATACGTTGGGATGTAGAGGCATTGATTCTTCTTTGCACACACGGACAACTAGATATATCTTTGTTCATTCAGCTGTACTCATTTGTATTGTCGTTTTGCCATTTAGCCACTGGCCTACATCTACTTCAGATACTTGTTAAATTTGCAACACTGCACATGATATACAGCATTTCAACAGCTTCCTTCGTCTTTTTCAGAATGGTATGCAGTTCTTGTTGACTTACTACGATGACTTGAAGTCAAACGTTCCGTCTTACTGTTTGGATATGATTGTCAGCTCAGGTGAGATCAGTCAACCTGCTTGTCATCTTCTTGCAATATATGACCATTGATTCCCTTTCTACCATTCTTACCAATTACAAATACAATATGTAATCTGGGACAAAAGCAACAGTTCTTATTATGGGTCTCTCTTAAATCGGCCCTTTGTAATAGGCTTATTGGCTGCAATGAATCATGTAATATGTTTGTCAAGTACTATTTCTGTATTTTAGTGTCAGTCTTTATTGATGGCTTACCGGGTACTGAGTAAATGTTGAACATACAGCACCTGTACAAAACGTGCTTTCCATATCTTTCCAAAATTATAAAATCTGATGACAGATACAGTAGCGATATTGATGTTGATAATTTATATCGATATTGTTTCAAAATAACTAAGAATTCAAAAATATTTCCCGAACAGCACTAAGCCAATGTGCAATCTTTAAATGTATTCATTCTTTCATTTGTCAGGATTATCAGAAGGAATGCAGAAAATATACGACGCTACGAAGAAACTGGCCCAGCTGACAATTGGTTGATTCGAGAGAAATCTACGTAAAATAATTGATAAAACCATGTGATTGTAAAAGTGGTCTGTCCTCACATCAGTTGCTAGACCAATAATGTGAAGACGACTGAACGTTTATTTGATGAACACTGTGAAACGTTTTATTATTGTATTTAGAAAGCAGTAAAGAAATTACAGCGACAACAGTTTAAAATTGATTGCTGACACAAATGTTTGCAATTGATGGTGTGGTGATCTCTGTTTTCATGTGGTGAGATTCCTTTGGTAGCAATTGTGCATAATTTATTATGTAATGTGCTGACGCCTACTTTGATAATAACATGTCTACTGAGATTCTCGCAACGAGAATAACAAATTAACTAAGTTTTCCAATCTCTGCCTTGCGGAAGACCTCGTGCGCTGTGAATATTAGAGAATCGATGATTCCTGCGACGGTGAAAGTGCCGCCAACGATAGCACAAACCTAGACCCGAACGAAACAAATTATAAAGTTTAAGACAAGACGCAATGCAATAAAACGTATTCATACCACTTATTTATAAAGAGATAACTATGAATACAGTGTAACCGCCTTAATATCAGCTTGGTTAATATCACAACCTGCTTAATATCACTTCAGTTTGAGAACCAAGCTCTGTCGATATCAACTTTTTGTACGAATTTAATATCACGACCCGCTTATTATCAATTTGTGACTGGAAAACCATATTGGTATTAACGAGGTTTCACCAAAGCGCTGACCGTTAAATAATTGACTAAGCTCACCCAATGCATGTTGGGATACAGGCATTTTGATCATAATGATGGTTTTGAGCTACAACGGACGATATGCACAGCCAAAAAGAATGATCGAAACTGACAGTCATGGAAAGAACACACCAATGCGCCTTGAAAATATACATCTGATGAAAGAACACTTGGCAGAGGTGTTTTGTCACCCTGTCAACCCTGCCTTCATGACAACATAGTAGCGGGTATTGTCACGAGGCGCTTTGACATTCGATCAGCCTAAGACCAAAGCATAGTCTGTTATTAATCTCAAGTCTCGGACTAGCTTCTTAAATCGGAACTGAATCCCGGACTACCCTTGAGTTCCAGTTCATTACTTAAAACCAACAAGATTCTTACACATCAATGGGTTCGACATTACCGTTGTTATGAAGTGGTACAGTGGCTTCCGTCGTTCAACGTATTTCACTGTGATGGGGCTCAGATCATAACGGAACCAAATCGCTGCCAATCAAACCAAAAATTAGTTGTTAGGTATACAAATCATTCGATCTAGAACTATGATCAAACCTGTATTAGTGACCACCTCTATCGAGCAGCCACCTGTGCATAAAGGCCACTCTTCATAACCCCAAAATGACACTTTCTATAGAAATTAACTTAGGACAGAAAAGCCACCTGTCTATAAAGGTCACTTTCTTCAGGTCCCGCAGGTGACTATTATAGACAGGTTTCACTTTATCAACATTAGACAATCCCTGATAGGACCTAGTGTTTGTTCCTCGACAAGACTTTTTCATTTACACTACATCTCATTTGCGGCTGGATCGTTAATAAATGCAACTAATCCAACATGATATATCTTAAGGATCTGGCCTGCAAATCAAAACATTATTTTAAACATGCAAGACCCAACTAAATCTGATACAATCAAATCTTTTTTAAGCGACCACCAAAGAGAACAATCAAAAGTGGTCTCTAAAGATAGGCCGTCGCGTGACACCTACGTAGATTATATATTTGAAACTTCAAGAGACCAGTAAAGAATGGTCACTTAGCACAGGTGGCTGTTAACGCGGGTTGGATTGATTCATTAAATTTGCAAGTTACGCAAGTGATAGACAAGGCAATCTTACGGAAGCTCTCACCTGGCATTATGGCGTGTCCGTGACCGTAAGAAAAGTATTCTTTGTGTGCCCAGCTGTATTGGTATGTGTTCCTTGAAGTTCCATCCAGTTTCTCATAGATAGTTGGAACAATCTTCAAGATGTAGTCATGAGAATACAGGCCTGCCAATTCAACAATAACATACCGGCTACATTGCCTTTCTGTAAGCACACATTGCACACATAGTATGTCTAGTCAAATAAGCCTAAAGAGACAATCCGTCATCTTCTGCATTATTGAAATACAATCAAACAAGTTTAACATCCAATCAGTTAATATCTCATCAATAGTTGTTGTTATGTACTACCAGTGCCGTTTTAAGCGTTGAGAGGGCCTAAAGCACTTTACCGAAGGAGGGCCTAATTTTTAAGGATAAAATAGCCTGAAACTTACTAGTGTTAAAATGTTCACCCATTGGCCTATTGAAGATGTTGTTTCTGCCCATAAACAGCAAATTTTACTGTAAATTTGAATTTTTGAACTAACATTGAGAAGGGCCTATCGAGACTGAGGGCCTAAAGCATGTGCTTTGAGTGCCTACTGGTTAAAACGGCCCTGTGTACTACCCTTGCTACTTTTACTCGTAACATTAATATCCTATCTTGCTTATTGTCCTTCATTGTCATTAAAATTCAGATTCAAAATTTGCTTCAAGTTTCTCCTTTTAGCCAGTCTTTCCTATAATGAATTTTACAGAGATCATCTGCTCAGTTCGTCAGATAGATGTGTCTCACGTTGTAAGGTCATAAAAAAATACACAAAAAATATTCAAAACGGGGCCAGTATAGCCGAACTGTACAACAAAGTAAATTTTGCATTTCTTAAGGGAGTAGACAAGAGTTGCCAGTCAATGCAATCAGCATAGCAGTGTGTCTGACCCAATCCCATAAGAAGAAGAATGAGCTATCCCAATGGCTACTTACTGTTTGACTCCATTCGCTGGACATTCTCCAATGCTTTGAAAGCTCCCTGAATGTTATCCTGGAATTAAACGGTACGTCATGAGTGATATGCTCGGACTTACTAGCTGTATAACTTTGGAAATAACTACACCAGGCAAAATGCTACAGCAGCTACATGTACATGAGCCAAACACAAGCTCGGAATGGTGGAACCTAAATTCATTATCATATCCTGGCGAAATACAGAATTTGAAATTTGACTACAACATGAGTTCCTATACAGATTGATTCATTCAATTACGAAAGAATAGCAATGATGATCTGAGATGGGTTGAGCTCCATAGCACTCAGTATCTGTCAAACCAATGCCAAATAATCTTTCAGACACAACGCAACCAACAGAAAGGACAATTTGAAGAGTTCTGAACTATGCAGGATGTCAATTTAATTAAATATAGTCTAACATTTCATAACAACCACCTGTCTTAGGCAACCACCTGTGTTAAGAGACCATTTTCAATGGACTCCAGAATGGTTGCATAACATAGTTGGCTGTAATCTGAAAGGAAATGTTTCATTTAACAAGTTATACTCAAATCCTATAGAATAATTTCCCTACCGAAATGACATCTCCAAATTGTAAATTATTGATTTCGTGACCCATGTCAGGGTTCTCCGGCTGAATGAAGAAAAAGAAACAACTGCATTTCAGCTCTGCTGTAATTTGACAAAGAGATGCAACTATAGCTAAAAACGAATGACAACATAAAGCAAAATGGAAGACTTCAGCAAGACAGGACGATGGGATGATGTACCACTCATAGGCATTACCTGAACTTCAGCGCTATGCGTTGACATGTGGAAATTTCCAGGCACCTGTCCATAACACAATGAAAGACAAATTATATTCAATTAAGAAATTAAAGACAAAATTATTCAAGTAAGACAAATTATATTCAAGCTTTCTCATACAAAAATACGCATGGGAGTCGGGAGCTTGACACACAGACACTGCTACCTATATTAATAGTGCAGTTGAAGTCGAGTTTTTATCCCATCGGATCATGTCCTTGCATCACTTGCTGAATTAGTTACTGTCCTCAAGGGTCAGGTTCCATTTGCTAACTGGCTTGGGTAATTCACCCTGCTTATGATCCCAAATTGTAAGTGAACCAGCAAAGGAATTTGACTGTACTGAAAGCGACTTGTAAATAACTCCAAAACGGATGGTTCCAGAGTGGAATATAACAGACATTGATGCAATAAAATATATCAATGAAACGACACCGAAGAATTCAAAATAACTTTTCTATCAATTGAGAGCAAATCAAAAAAATAAATCCAGACATTTTGTAAACGTACCCTGTTCACGTAAAACATCCCTTCAAAGCGACATCCCTCTAAAACAAGATTACGCACATATTAAAAAAGAGTTTCATATTAATAATTCAAAATCTGAACATAAAACATGAACACTCACGTTCGTTATTCAAGTCAACTTTTTGAGTATTCTCATGAAAACCAACTTCATGTCTGGAAAAATGAGAAATCGAGTCAAAACATAAGTAGCCTACAGCATAGGATATAAAGAATAGTGGTCCCCTTTGACGGGAAAATTTCTGGTCCGATCCTGATATGATCTGAATTTGCCTGATCAGATAGGAAAGCTGGGAATCTGATTATATGGTCTGATATCAATATTGCATTATGTAATTCTTAATATACCCTATATAACCATCTGTGATATGATCTTGCATAAAATCCGACTCCAAGTTCCCCGCTGAATCTTGGTTTTAGTACATTTAATGCATTTTAAAATAGCAATTGCATATAAGCTAAGCTAAGCTGGTATGCTGAGACAAACATTTTGGTGGTAGACGTATGGCTTATACACGGTAATATATATGTTAACCCTTGTCCTGCTATTGACGTGTATACACGTTTTCGAAACAAGTCAAAAGTAGCAACACATAACCAATCAAATAGTTAGTCCTTAGCAAGCAACCAATCAGCAATTGATGAAGCGACTTCCAGGCTTCATTTAAATAGTTTTACGAGCAGGACAGGGGTTAAAGTAATTTCATTGATCTAAATGTTCATGTATTGGCTCCAATATATTCGGATGTTGGAACCGATGTAAAACATCTGCCCGCCACAATATGATATGATATGATATATTTGTCAAATATTGCAATAAAATTACAATGTATGACAGGCAAGCACAGGTAAATAATTTACACTACACGTGCGGCCTAATAAACTTAATAAATTTTACAGAATTGTTTAAGATCAATCGAGTCAACAGCATGCTTGAATTGA
>OFHS01005074.1:627-12489 GCA_900245855.1 Calvadosia cruxmelitensis
GAGCCATCAGTATGTTTACCGCACCGCAGCTCGGAACGCACGGCCGCAGACACTTGGACGGACGATTTGTGACGTCAAATTTTGCATTCACAGCCTCCTTGTCAAAATTAACGCTCGCAATGCTTGCTGGTCAATACTCTCCCTTTAAGTTCGCTCTAGTTAAGATCAAGGTTTAATTGCACAATTTATCGCGATGCTCACCCTAAAGCCATGGCTCGTTCTTCAATATGGAGGGCGTAGTATATAAATTTTATGCAAAAGTTGCGCGTGGCGCTACTGGTATGGAACAGTTTTTACAGGAGTTTTGCGTATGAGTATATAGAGTAATTGTACTAGTAAGTCCAAGTATTCCTCTGGTAAGATCAAAAGTTGATGGTCACTACCATTTTTATATAGATAGTAGGGCC
Organism: Calvadosia cruxmelitensis; assembly: GCA_900245855.1. Classification (NCBI taxonomy): domain Eukaryota; kingdom Metazoa; phylum Cnidaria; class Staurozoa; order Stauromedusae; family Kishinouyeidae; genus Calvadosia; species Calvadosia cruxmelitensis. Next base: position 1,035 of record OFHS01005074.1, read on the forward strand.
TATTGTTAATCCGAAGCAGGGGTTTTATTAGATGGACACAAAACAACTTTCTTTGCAGAACATACTATTACGTCCACATCATCATGCTAATAGAAGCAAGGGCTCGTGAGATTACATTACCAAGACTACTGAGATGCCTTCTCAGTTCGCAGGGTTGAACTTGAACTTGAGTTGTTAAGACACACCCTACTGCTTTTTCTCAGCTAAAAGCGAAACGTTTCTTTAAAGTTGCTACTGGTACCTATACACTATATGACCCAATGTTTGGTGCTCAGTATCTGTAACTCAATACAGTTGTAACCGGCACCTGGTTACATTGTGGGTTGGTAGTAAGTTGTGTAGTAAAGTGCCAAGAAACACTCAGAGAAAACACGCTCAAGGAAACAGAACAAATAGCTGTGCTTTCCTGCTGGTTTTTCTTGATATGCGAAAGCTCTCACAACAAACTCCAACGAACGCAACAACAACTTAAATTCCAATAACAGTGAGATTTCTGCTCCACACGCGAAGACTTACGACAACGATCTGACGATTTACAATTTCAATTCGATTAATACGACAAGCAACCTCGCTTCCATGTAGCCTCGACTTGTCGTTAACAACAGTGTTTGCTATTATTCTATTGTTCTGTCGATTGATTAAGGCCAGCCTGTTATAAATTAGCCGATCAGCAAATGGATCATTTTCTTTCGTTTCGCCTTTCATAAATCTTGTAACAATCCACTTCAAAAGTCGGTCTCTTTTGTTTTGCCTTTTGGAACTTTCCTATATGTCGATGAAAGCATGATAAAAGCGATGGTGTATCCTATATGTCTAAAAATGTGCTCCGCGTCAGACAAAGCCATCTGTTGTCATTAAGTGGAATGTGTTTTCTTTCGTCCAAATTCTTCTTTAGTTGTTGCTATTCTTCTACTGTGTAGACTTCGACCTCGCAGAGTGTCAAAGAGACATTTTTGTTTGTCAACTGTACAACAAGAAACCGACCAATCACAGGTGTGTCACAGTCAAGCTCTCTCTTCTGGGGTTCGTCGTAAGGGACGTTGGCGACGCAGCTATAAATCAAAGATAAATACAGATAAGGACAATTTAACATTGGAGACTTCTTACACATGATCTTCAAACAGAAATATTCTAGTTTCAATTAAATTCTAACGATGTAAACATGGCATAAGGTCTCACAACCAAGCCTGTAATAACGGTCACCTTTATAGAGCTTCAACCTGTGTATAAAGGCCACCTTTCATAACCCCAAAATGACACTTTCTATAGAAATCAACCTGAACAGAAAGGCAACCTGTCTATAAAGGTCATTTTCTCTGGTCCCAGAGGTGACCGTTATAGACAGGTTTCACTGTACCACAGAACAATCTAAGAATGCAGTAACTCAAACAACATTTACATTTCACAAGTCTACTTTCATTTTACATGATACCTTCGTTTTGATACCTTTAATTTGTAACTTTCCATTGTTATATCAACATGAAGTACAGAATAAGCGCCAATGGATACCTAATATGATAATAATCTAATGGATAATAATCGAGATGCGCCAGAAAAGCACTTTATAAAGTTCAAGTAAATTTGTATGTTTTGGGGAAATTCTGTTCAAAGTACTAGGCTACAATAGACCATCAAACTGCATCAGTTTCTAATAAATGGCATGTTCTAGAGAATGACGAGATTATATCAAAATTAGCAAGAATTAGCTCAAGAAAGGTAGAGTCACCTACAAAGATATGCCATAACAATGTCTATGTTTGAAGAAGAGCTAGAGACAGGGCGGCACGATAAATTGAAAGATGCAGCATACAGTCAAACCTGCATTAGCAGCCACCTCTGTAGAGCAGCCACCTGAGTATAAAGACCACTCTTCATAACCCCAAATAATACTTTCTATAGAAATCAACCTGGACAGAAAATTCACCTTTCTATAAAGGTCACTTTCCTCAGGGTCCCAGAGGTGACCGTTATAGACAGGTTTCACTGTATAGTCTATTTCCCTTAGAGTCATGGTTTGCTGAACAACAAATCTTTAATATGTTGACTAACTACGTTCATCCTACGAAATAGTTACACTTTTAACTTTTGGTTGAAATTTCATAACTCTTCAGCTTGTGCGTTACTGTACTTACATTTGTTGTGATAATTGTTGTTCGGATGCAGCATCTTGCGAAATGTCTTGAGTCCAGATGGTGAAGTTGTCCAAATTCTCTTTGTGGGTATTTTTTCTATTGTACAGAACAACTTTAGAAACCCTTTCAATTTTTCCAAAATCAGCTTGCCACCAGGGATTTTCCTCCTGCTTAGTGTGGGCGCACTTCTCTCCAATAAGAAAATGACCCTTGCTTTTTCCGTCAAATGCAAGCTCACATCCATTGTGACTGTAAATGGTGCTTTGTGAGCAATTGCTAGTAGTTAGATCAATTCCTGCAATGATGAAATATACCAGAAATGGATTATGTTTGCTTAATAGTTTGTTTTCTCTTTGTGTTTTGTTTGCTTATTTTGTATTTGTTTGTTGCTTGTTTGTTCGCTAGCTTGTAGCTTTGTTCGTTCCTTTGTTGGTCTGTTTGTTTGTTTTGTTCGTTTGTCTGTTTGTTTGTTGATTTCTCTGTCTGACCAGGTTTGAACACTTCATGCAACATTTCAGGCTAAGTTCAAATTGGGGCTAACAAATGACGAATGAAATAATGATTTTAAGTTTCAAGAACATCACAGAAACATCAACGCCAACAACTTTCTTTGAAATAATGATTTTAAGTTTCAAGAAAACAGAGATCTTTTCAGTTCGATACCAGAAGTTATACGGAGCTGCAACATTTAGCATTAATTCCTTTTGCCTTAGTGCATTTTACAAGCAAGTTCACAAAGCGCAATACCAAGTAATTTCGCTAGTTTCCATCAGAGTATACGTTAGCCAGAACATGGAGCCAACAGAAGTACAGTCAAACCTGTATTAGCGACCACTTCTATAGAGCAGCCACCTGTGTATAAAGGCCACTCTTCATAGTCTCAAGATGACATTTTATATAGAAACCAACTTGGACAGAAAGACCACCTGTCTATAAAGGTCATTTTTCTCGGGTCCCAAAGGTGACCATTGTAGACAGGTTTCACTGTACCAAAGTTAGTACAGGTTTTCTGTAAGTGTTGTCTGATGTTAGTGAGCCATGATTTCTATCTATAGAAAGCAGAATGTATTGTTTTGTGCAAATGATGTGAGGAGATTTCGTCAACTTTCGGATGCTCTAAATCCTTCACCGGCTTCAGGATGAGTAACAAACGAATCACGATATTATATACTTGCGTCACTGCTTGTGAGAGAGGTTACAACGCTATGACGTCAGAGCCTCTCTTCCGCGATCTAATGGAATTTTATGCGATGCAATTTTAAGGTCAAATATCTTGTAAATGAACACTCTCAGAATAAACAATACGATATTCATAATCTGCACCATTTATGATATCAGAAGCGCAATCATCCGATCTCTTTATTATGGTTGTCAGTTTCACTTATTGTTCTTGGCTGTCAATATTGTACATTGCAGCTCAAAACCACATGCACCTGAAAACACATGTATCTCGACCAGCATTGGAGCTGAGTTTGGACAATAGGCCTTTTTCACAAGCTACCATTACTAATGGGACAGACCAGTGCATTGTGGGGCATGTTGATGGCCTGAAGTAGCGAAAAGGCTGGGTTTCTGACCAATAGTATTAACAGGAATTGTATGTGTTAGCGCCGATATGTAACCTCTCTTTCATGTAACCTCCTTCTGATGAAGAACCCTTCAAGTTTTGCTTTACAGTTTCTACGATATAGTCATTTGCATAATTATTCCATATTTAGCCACCTTATTGTTTAGTTTTGTATAAAAGCACGTATAAAAGGGAAAGTTAGCCATAGATTAATTGCACATTCTGCTCGGGACGCCAGCAGCCATTGACGTGCCCGGAGCCGTGCTTCGTTATAAAGAACACTGTCACCGTGGTGAGTGTTACGTTGTATTGAGTTGCGACACAATCTCAGTTATTGTTTAAAGAAGAAGTTTTGTTAGGTTAAAGACAAGTGTCATTCCTTTGACTCTTCATTGATTCGGCTCTACCAGATTAAAGCTATACGACATTTCATGTTTGGACCAAGTTTAATATCTATCCATTTAATACAGTCCTCTGCTTTGGCCCCAACAGTATGTTTTAAGGAAATAGCCCAGTTTGAAGAAATCTGCATCAGTATCAAATCCAGCTTTCTCCATAGTTCGAAATCAGAGACATCAATCTTAATGCACTTGCTTTTACCAAAATGGTAGCTTATGAATATGGACTGTTGGCAACCAGACACCCCGTATATGCTACACAAAAACAGAATATTACGACTGTTTAGCATTATGGGACACTAGACCTTCTAAGTAGACGCGATAGAACATATTATGCTGTATATGTAATATGGGACACGAGGGACATTTCAGAAATAATTAATCCATCTGCAAAACATAGAAACGTGAGTGATGCAGCTGCACGAAAAATAGAATTAAGTGGCGAAGAGTAGGCAACATTTTAACCAATTAAATGGCAAATAAAGATAATTCACTAAAACAAAATCACCTGTCAAGGGGGATAAAAGGTAATTGGCATTTACTCGCGCAATTTGCGAATCCGCAGGTCATGCTACGGTTTGATTCTCCGATGCATTTCCATCCTGTGATATGCTGTCTAGGGTTTGAACAGGTCCTGTCCTGCGTAAAAATGTTTGGGTTGTCACATTTTCCCGAGCAGAGCGATACATTTTTCCAGTTTGACCAGCCACAGTTGTAACCTGCGTTGAAAACAAATAAGTTGGAATTAAGGGTTATATCATTTTTATGTAGAATCCTAAAAGCATCGGTTAAAAATATAAGAGCGACATTTCTGACGAGTGGAATACTATTCCAAATCAAGACCTTACAACACTTACGTAGATTAGATCTCGAAATAAGAAGCAAATTTCTCTAGAAAGTAGCTGCTTCTGTGTGATCGCTTAATTTATCTTTAAAACATATCAAAACTATGTTAAGAATTTTAGTAATTAAAGCAAAATTGTGTACATAATTAGAATAATTTAATGATATAGCACAATAGAAATATTAGGTGGCTGTTGGCGAACTTGGAATCTTAGACAACTGCGAAGACGTACACACAGAGCAAATTAATAGCTCGTCTGCGCGCAGGCTACGCTCTCGTGAATTGTCTAGCGTTATCTTTCTTGTTTTAAATCGTAACAATTAAACTTATAAATATCCTGACCTGTCGATTTGATGTCACATTGCATCTGAAAGAAGAAGAACGAACACGAAAGTTCAAATATTATGTCAACTGTACTACTTAATAGAGAAAGTATAGCGCAGTAATTAAAACTCATGTTTGCTAGAACAAGGCAGATACAGTCAATCCTGTATTAGCAACCACCTCTATAGAGAAGACATCTGTGTATAAAGGCCACTCTTGAAAATCCCAGAATTACACTTTCTATATATATTCAACCTAAACAGAAAGGCCACCTGTCTATGCAGGTCATTTTTCTCAGGTCCCAGAAGTGACCGTTATAGACAGGTTTCACTGTATTGTACTGTAACGAATCGCAACAACGATTTTCCATTAAGGAATGCTCTCGCTGACGACTCACGAATGTTATAAAAATTTTAACGATCAATTAGGTTAAACATGATGTATAATAGACAGAAACGTATAATTATACATTTGATCATCTATTTAGACAGTTGATTATCCTCGTATTCATATGCCTTTGTTAGAAATTTAATCCAGTGAAATAGCCAATGAATTCAATTACAGTGTGGCACCGTGAATATCATCTCGGGTAATATCACAACCCGCTTAATATCACTTCAGTTTGAGAACCTAGCTCTGTCAGAATCAACTATTTGTACCCTCTTCACACCCCGCTTATTATCACGATTTTCGACTAGTGGAAAACCATAGTGATACTAACGCGTGGTCCAACTGTACTACACATACCGAAGGCTATAAACACTTGGCTATAAACTACAGGTGCATTACTCCGTTGCAAAGTACTGATTTTAATTACTGTATGCAATCAAATTTTTATTATAATAAGGATTGAAGGATAATTCTGTTATGCGGACGTACCGTAACGTTCAGGAAAAGATTCAGTGGAAATACGATCTATGCTAGGACCATTATCGGATCATGTGAAATATCATATAGAACAGACTTTGATTAATGGGTTTTAAATGCTTTGGTAACTGGTCTGTACAAGTAATGTTTTCAAGAAAAGATAAGATTTCCATAAGAAAATAAATTAGTATCTTTACTTACGTCAATAAGAAGAATTGTGTGAAAGTAATCATTAGCCACCAAGCTGTTCTGAAATGACGAGAGACCGAACAATTTACAGTTATTGTTAGCAGTGGCGAGTGAGTGCTGAAAGCTCAAGGCATTGCATTCTTTATGTTCCTGACAAAGGCGTCGGCAAGCGTAGACGGATGGCACACTCCGGATCAAAAGCGAATCTTGTCCATCGATTCGAATAAACTGGAAAAATCTGCCCACGTAATCCACTGCTTCGATGTGTGACTGACTGCTGAAGTCGAGTAATCCGGAAAACTGAAATATGAACAGTAAAACTTGATTTAGGCAAACAACCATTTTGGGTGGTATGATCGACTATGTGCCGTTACGAGCAGGTGATGTGTGAACGCGACATCCAGTTTCTAAACTTAAGGCAATCAAAGAAACGAAGCGTTTGCATTAATTGATTCCACTTAAACAGTTTTATTCTACCAGATTTCCTATACAGATTCAATTTATTGCCGTTAAAAGCATGCGCGCAGTTGATTTTAGTAGCAATTATCTCTTAAAATGCAATAGCTCTCAAAGGAAAGCAGTAGAATTGAATGGGTGACGATACTGAGACACTTATGCGAGGAAAAGCGGTAACTTTGGCCAATTAGATGTTGTTATGTGAATAGATTTGAATTAAGTAGGGCAAGGTCTACATCTATTGAGCTACTTCCACCATTTCAAATGTTATCTGAACATATCTCAAAAGTTTGATAACTGCCTCGTCAAAATTGATCCGACCGGATCATCGCTTTATCAGCTTTGATCATCGAGCTATTATCGAATCATTAGCTTTGTTAATCTATCAAACATTTAGAAATCCTTTCGAGTGGTTTCCAACGATCAGTCAATCAATATATTTGTTATTTATTTAAACTCTACACGGATAGCATATGACAGTTACCTCGACGGGTGCGTTTTATAAAACGGCGAGTATACCTGGAACCAACTGATAAAATACAATAAGTGAGGCTATGGCGATTGCGGATAAATGAGAATAAAAACTTTATAAGAGGGCAAATTAAAAAGAGGCTAACATTGAACAGAGATTGATGTCTTGAATGGATTTCTTAAACTGGATCTGATGTCCTGTTTGTGGAGTAATGGAACTGGGCCCTCACACGGAAATCGTGATAATTGAAGTATTATTTAATTTATGTATTAATAGATCATTATTATAGACGTTGAAGCTTGCCAATATGAATAAAAATCTAATGAGCAGGATCTGATGTATTATGATTAAAATATTTACGAACGCACACTCCCCGACAGCAAAGATGTCACTCAATGCTTACCGTGAGTCAAACATAAAGAAACAAAACGCCAGCTCTATACAGACCACTGCAAAGGCTCATGTAGTGGCTGACGAGTGGTCAGTGTGAACGTGATGTCGTCATTGTGTAGTCATGTGATCTTAAGAATGTGTATAGCCGTGTCAACTTGTAATCATGCATCCTAGCTCTTTGCTTCTGTACTTCGTCGTGTCAAGAACTCCATCTGTCCTGTTATCTACGCTGTGTCTCACGACATAGAGCTCTGGCACCAACAGCCATATGTACTCCTTGGAACTCTACCATCTCTCCCTGTCGTGGGGCCAGCAACTTGTCTGCCAAATAATATGCTGTGGTCTTATGGAATGCGAAAGCCTCCATCTTTGTCTTCTAAATTCATAACGTACCATAATAAATATGAGTAAAAGCTTTTCTTATTAGTACATTTGGTAACGATGATACTTCTGAATTTTTTCCAAGAAGCTGTTATTTCAATTCTCAAATATTTACATCACAGTAAAATATGTAAAACAATGTCGAAATAAATTAGATATTTTCAAAAAAATAAAATAAAAATTGCGCAGCATAAAAAGTAGTAATAATAAAAGATCCTACTTACTATTGAGTTGAACGAAACGTTTCAAAATACGAGTAAGATGCCATCCTGTTTGAAATCCTCATAACAAATCAATATGGAGAATGGGTAAAGTAAACTTAAATTCAAACATACTGTAGGGTTTATAATCCTGCTTTTTCAAGAATCAGGAAAACATAAGAAGTTGTAAACGTTGTTCTGTGTAGCAGAAATATTATGTCTGCTACCAAGTAAGTCTCAAACTCCCAACTCCCAATATTTCAGTCTAGACTTGAGATTTTTCTCAAAACTGACCAGATCTTAACCAATTTCTAGACAGGTATTAATAAACGCTTTTGTTTTGAATTCATAGTAAATACTTGTAATGAAGTAAATTGATGAACGTTTGATTATTGTCCAACGGCCAACAAACGCAAACTTTTAAAATAATTTTACTTTGCGAGCATTCCATGTCAATCACTTTTTCTTTTATATAGTCACAGTTTCCACTTGCATTTACGAAGGTTTATTTTTATAGGGCTTTATTTTATTTTTAATTAGATCTAGTAATTGAAATTTAGTTTAAATTCCTTTATACTTTCTGTACTATATTCAAAACGAATAAAATTTCCACAACTTTGGCAACAATAACGATATTAGGCAAAATGAAAATACAAAGTCATGGAGTACTTTTGACATTTATACAGTAGTTGTATACTATATATAATACGCGGCATAGAATTCACAATTAAGTCACTTCACATGACCAAAATAAAGAATATTTGGCAAAAATGTTATCGTGTGACTTGCTTCCCTTATCTGTGGACAATAATGATTTATTTCTTCTTTGGTATTTACAGCATGATGTTTATAATAATCCAGCTTTTGTAGCTTTGTGTTGCTTTTATAGAAGTGACTCTCCTCGATATTCTTCTTCATGGCTATTTGAAATTGTAATCTTTAATCTATATACATGATAATGTAATTTAGGGCTCTATGCATCTAATTACGTCTCTCCAGTTTTAATATTTAACCTACTAGTACATGACAATGTAATATAGGGCTATATATTTACTGTGTCTCTTCAGTTTTAATTAGATGCTTAATGTTCTTCCTCTTGCATTCTGTAGACTTCCACTTCGCAAAGGGTCAGCGACTCTCCGTCATTGGTCAGCTGAACAACCAAGTAGCGACCAATCGCAGGTTGATCACAGTATAATTCCCTTCGCTGTGGAGTGTCGTATGGGACATTGGAGACGCAGCTGAAACAATTGAAAACAGGTGATAAAATGATCAATGAGGACCTGGTGCAGTCCTGATGCTTTTTGATATTTAAACGAGTAAGGTCACATGTTTCAGAGCTAATTGACAAATTTTGACAGCCAAGAACAATCCTTGAAATCGACCATCATAGAAAAGAAAAGAGTACGGTCCAATGCCTGGGGTCATAAGAGGTCAACTAGCATGAATCTCAAAATGCATTGAGGCTGCTCTTTGTAAATCCGCCATGCGCAGTCCCAATACATTTTCAGTATAATTATATGTGAGTTGACCTCTGCCCTATTTGATAACACAAGGAAATTTCGTTGTTTAAAGCGCAATCAACCGTACTCTTGTTGATGATGGTCAGTTTCCAGGATCAGTGTTCTTGGCTGTCAAAATAGTTCATTTCAGCTCAAAGTCACGTGCCTAAAAACATTTGCATCCCGTCATGCATTGGCCCTGCGCTTGGTCCATTGAGGACAGTGTCGTATCAAACAAACGAAAAGGATTCTGTGTAATGACACGTTGCTTGTTATCCATCCAGGAGCATGTGATATAATTAATTTAAAATCTCAAGCCAATTTATAAATGCGATAATTATGCAGAATAATTTACAAGACAATAGCGATACTAATTTACATATTGATTAACAGGAGAATGGTAACGAGAGGATAAGCAAGTAACCTCTTAAAGAATACTTTATTCAAACTAAATACAGAAACGAGACTTCAGTAGAAGGTTTATTCGGTAACAACACCGATACGAGGCTAGCATGAATACGAGGTGAGAGGCCCGGATTACGAAATGCGATAGCGGAGGCTGCAATTATACGTAGAACAGACATTTTTCTTTGGTTGATAACACAACTATTGGCGTCAAATGGTAAACTGCATGGTCCGCTGTCACACCAGAAGCAGCTCCAGCAACTCAATGCAACTGGAAGCATTCTAAACATTTCTATAGTTAATTATCGAGGTGGGAAATATATAAATTAGCTATTTATATACTCACAGATTTCTAGTTGCTTGACTTTCAATCGAGATCATATCTGTATTTGTTTGAGTCCATATTGTGAAATTGTTGAGTTTCTCTACAGATGCTGACAATCTGTTGTATAAAATAATCTTTCCAACGGTAACGTTTCTGCCAAGATCAACTTGCCACCATGGGCTCTCCTCATCTGCCGAGTGAAAGCATCTTTCTCCATTAGCATAGCCAGCTGTCTTCCCATCCAATGCCTTCCCACAATGATCCTCCTTTATTTTGCTACTTTGATAGCATGATGCATTAATCAAGTCAATCTCTGCAACGAAGGACAGACAATTTCTTGCCAGTGTTCTAGCCAAAATGTTTCTGAGGTCTATAGAAATGTGCTTCTTGGCTTTTCACACCATTAGAAATGCACTGATGCCTTTGATGTAAGTTGTCTTGTATTTATTATCCCCGTATAGTGTCGTTCTTTTATCTAAATGACGGATACAGTAATGAATGTATCTCAGTAATGCAAGGATACGTTTTATGGAATTCACCAACAAGGATTATTTTGATAGACATCTGAGTTGGGAGAGAACTGAAAACCAGGATTACCAGCGTATAGTCCCCTTGTCTGTTGCTCAGCTTAGTTTTTCATTTACAACAGGAGCATAACATTGACTTTGTAAACAATGTAATTATAACGCTGACACTGCAAACAAGGTGTTGAGCTACTTTTGGAGAGCCCAGGAAACCTTCTTAGCTGATTTTTGAGTAATGGCACTTTATTTAGACTCCAAAAAATATTTATATTGCTAAAGAGCATTTTTATTACCCAAAAGAGCATTTTCCACCAGTCGCTCCATGTGTTTAACTGATAATCAAGCAGGTATAAATAATATATGCTTATCGCGCTTTAGCGGCATGACCAAAACTGTGAAAGGCAAGAGATAAGCCCTATTTACACTGCACCAACTAACCCAGGTCGAACCCGGGTTAAGCTAACCCGGGTTAAATT
>OFHS01005076.1:0-12488 GCA_900245855.1 Calvadosia cruxmelitensis
CCGTTATGTTCTGCGCCAATTTGCATTATTCAACTTTGACCTGCATTCAGAGCTGGCTAAACAACGCCCGTCTAGAAAAGTGTACTCAACTGGGGCCTACATTTTTCCCGGGACGTTTGCCGCCCATACTTGCTACAGAGTAGCAGGTACCCGGTTTTGTACCAACAAACAAACAAACAAACAAACAAACATACAAACAAACAAACAAACATACAAACCGACAGACGTTTCCGTATTATAGGGTCGTCGATATAATGTGGTACACATTGTTATACAGTGAAACCTGTCTATAACGGTCACCTCTGGGGCCTGAGAAAAATGGCCTGTATAGACAGGTTGCCTTTCTGTCCAGGTTCATTTCTATTATAAAGTATCATTTTGGGATTATGAAGAGTTGCCTTTATACACAGGTGGCTGCTTCATATAGGTGGCCACTAATACAGGTTTGACTGTATACTGCAGTCAATGCAATCACATGCTTTTACATTCCAGCTCAAAGTTGTTGCCAAGGTCATGCTTAAAGGAGAAGACTCTGCTCAATTCGTGTGTGTTGAGATGCCTATTCAGCTGGTTTGAAATGTCATGTGTGAAAGGGCATGCCGCAGAAGATGAACTACTTCTGGTGTCATACCGAGGATAGAATATATTTGAGCTAATAGTTTGTATTGATTTGATCTTTTTGGTTACTGACACCCCAATTGTACTTTTGTAATGTTGTTGTTGTTGAATGCTTGCAATGAACGTCACTACAATTCTTTGTTTACACATTGTTGTTGTTATTTGTTCTGAAGGTGTTAGTTTGTATTGTCGATCAACATGTTCATATAAATGATATTTTCATGGAGCAGATTGTATATAAAAGTCCAGTGAAAACTTGTTGTTAATAAAGTTGTCATATTAAGTAGTTAATCTTTTCAGCAAATGCAGTATACTGTTGTTCTTAGAATATTTACAGAATGGGGAGCTCTGATATCTTTTTTAAGCAAATGCAGTTTACTGAACATTGTTCTTGGCATTTTATACGGGATTAGGAGCTCTGATGTTAGAAAGTTGAGGTTATTTGTTCTGACTTCCTTGTTGGGAAAAAACCCAACAACATTAAGGCTGTATAACAAGCAATTTTGCTTACGAAATGACGCTATCGTATTTGTCAATTTAATTACCTATGTCTTATTGATGTGTATCATCATCATCATCATTGTGACGCTCTTGCGGGGTGGCGTAAGACCATGCCCGGGGCGTTCTTGTGATGCCAGAATGTTTGCCTTATTGATGTGTAATAGTAACTTATGATTTATGACTGATATGATGAAATCAACCAACAAATAAACAAACAAACAATATAGAAAACATTGAGCGCTGGAAGAAAATACTACACAACTTCGTTTGTACAAAAGTAAACTGAACTTTACAAGAAAAGCTGCAAAGTTGAAAATGTGTTGTTCACATGACCATCATAGCTACTTCTGGAGTGGATTTTAGCGATTACTGGCACTTCAAGCATGCTACTACCGTACCATTAATGTCGATGTTTCTAGTATCAGATGTGTTTTTGGTAAAGTAAGGGGTAGGATGTGTTGTCTTTTTTCGACCGAGTAAACAGTCAGAGACATGCTAACAGAAGACAGCTATTTCGTTAGTCGCAGACTCCAACGACCGGCAGACTGTGGTCATCGCTGTCACTCTCAGTAAGAGGTGGGACTGTGCGTTCATTTTCCAGGACATTGTAGAGGGGTTGCTTTGATGATCTCCTCTGAATAAACCTAAATAAATACAACATTGCCACCATCATTAGTACGGGGTAAGGAAGGTAAACGTGTCGTTCCTGAGTTAGGGTAGCTCGCTTAGAAAATGAGTTTTTCTTCCTTGGAGCCCTCGACAATTAAAACCACACGAAATGCTATAAACATGTGCGTCAAAAGGGCAGGGAGTAGAACCCGTGGCACCTGATTTGTAACCACGCATCCAAGTAGACCAAAACTGGCCACAAGACGAAACACAATAGTTACAACAAGGTTTACAATAACATATTCACAATATCAAAGGCTGCAATAGCTTATGACATGCGATAGCACAAGCTCGACAGTGAATAGACAGTGTGGCATGTCACCATGACAACACCACAACGACAATAGCTGATGACAGAATAGCATAAACAGGGACCTGTATGTAAAGTTTTACTTTTGCACGGGGAACGCTAAATTTCTGCTAACTACTATTGCGCGGATTTTTTGCTATTTTGACGTAATTTACACCCACTAATTCAATTTATTGGTAATATTGTGCGGATTTTGTTGAATTTTTTGTAAATGTGCGGGGCGGAGTTTCAGAGATGGCATCGCGTGGGGAACACGCTCCCCGCGTGGCCCTACTTTTCATGCTGGAACAGGGACAGTTAACTTGATGGTTATATTATTCCATTGCAGTAAACAGAAGTTAACAATTAGGGAGAACGAGCATAGTGTGACCATAGCCACTGGAACATTGAACTGCTTGCAAGCCTGAGTCAACAAATGAGCTGGAAGTGTCCAGGACTAGACTCACCAGAGAATAAAGTGTGGGATCAGCAGCAGAGCAGCCATGACAAAGAAACTGAAGCCAGCATACCACGACAAGGTTGCCTTGTAGACGTTATTGAACACGGATGCAGCGAAGAGCACGCACAGCACTTCAATAACAGCAATGGCTGCAAAGAGTGAGCCTGCAACAGAAAGAAACATCAGCGGATCATGAAACCATTGGTTCTCACGGATAATATCATGTCAATGTACTACCCAATTCAATGAGAAGTTACCAACTCACAGTACAACAAAGCTCTATTGGTTTGCTCTCAAATGCAAAAGCATTGAATGACAAATTCAAGGAGCTTCCTAGAGATGGGAATTCGTGGAAGGCTAGGCAAAAGCAGTGAATGCCACACCATGCATCGTGAGATATTATTAAACACATCAGCCCAAAATGAATGTAGCGGTCTGATGTGAGATTTGTTACATGCGCTGGATTCTCCTCATATGAGAGCCCTGTCACAACCAACGACCAAAAGGGACACCGTCACACCAATAATCAGTAGAGAATCACGTCTACTTACTTACTTACTTACCATTTCATGTTTGTTTGGATATTAATTTCAAAAATAATTAATGAAAAAGGCAAGTACTGGCTACAAAGAGTAGCATTTACATAAAGCCCATAATGATTTCATTTACAAGATGTATTAGGAACATTTACAATATAGTGATGTATTAGAAACATTTACAGTATGGTGAGAGATCAAATGCAGATAAGCAGGATTTAAATTGAGAAAGCTTACTACATTGGACAATGTCAAGAGGTAAAGAGTTCCAGAAATGGAGAATGGAGAAGAAATATTTGCAGAAGTCAAAGTTAAGCTTTTCGGTGATTGACAGCTGGAAAGGATGACCTCTTGAAGAGTAAGCACTTTGGCGCAGAGTAAAGAATTCATCAGTAGGTAGATTAACAAGGTTATGCATAATTTTGAACGTCATGTAAAGATCACAGCAAAGACGTCGATACTCTAGTGATGTTAGGTTCAATATTGAAAGACGGTGTTGATAGCCTTTGTATGGTATCTTCGCACATTTGCATATAATTCTGGTTATGTGCCGCTTAACTTTCTCTATCTTGTTAATATATAATATATATACATTTCATGCTGGGGTAGGGTGGGTAAGGAATTCAAGTGTGATTCCATTGTCCGATGCCTCACCAATCTGAGTCTGTCGCTTTTCGCCGTGTTGTAGTCATTCTTGGCTTGCAATATCCAGATCGAATGAGGGCCTACTGTAGCGCATGGATAGGGCAAGGCTCACTAGATCATATGGAATCAGGATTATTGATGTCTGTCTTACGTGGCGAGCTCAGCTGGGCAGGGGTCTGAGAGCACAACTCCAAATTAAGCTCTTGGCCTGGCCTTTAACTGCTCAGAAATGCTATTTAGCTTCATTAGAGAGTTTCAGATTAGCGCGACGACGACGGTGCTGGTCACGTGACAATCGTTAAAACCGCTGACAGCGTTCTACGTTCGTCGCTCTCGAATTAAGTACTTCAGATTGCACTGCACGACGACGATATAGTAGTGGAAATAAAGATGGCTTCGCGTGCAGACCAAGAATTACTGATTGCTGCCCTTTACTGTGAAGAGTTGATTGACGAAGAGGAGTTGCTTCTCTGTCTTGACTCGTTGGTGAAAAGGGCCTTGGTTTTTCCTTATTGGGAGCAACAACGCTTTAGCCTGGATGCAATTTCAAATGATGAGTGCATCGCAGAGTTTAGATTCGAGAAGCAAGATATATCAAGATTGGCAACTGCTTTAAAATTGCCAAACAAGTTTGTCTGCTACAACGGAACAGTTGCAGGGAAAATTGAAGGTCTCTGTGTTTTACTTCGACGGGTGGCTTATCCTTGTCGACTGGGTGATCTTGTGCCACGATTCGGACGATCAGTACCAGAGATGAGTATGCTAATCAGTGAAGTGATGAGGGTGATTGAGTCGACCTCATCGTATTTGCTGTCGTCATTTGATCAGCCTTGGCTTGCTCCCAGAAAATTACAGCAATATGCAGATGCCGTTTGGCTCAAAGGTGGCGCTTTACGAAATTGCTGGGGCTTTATCGATGGGACTGTGCGACCCATCTGTCGACCTAGCAAGGGACAGCGCATTGTCTACAATGGACACAAGCGTGTACACGCACTAAAGTTCCAGTCAGTTGTGGCCGCCAATGGACTCATCGCAAACCTCTTCGGACCCATCGGTAAGAACTTCATTTCAAATGAATTGTTCTCAATAGTTTTTAGATGTATCGCTGAAGCGGTTTTTGAAGGACAGAAAATCAATGTTCACAGATTAATCCTTGTTTACTGTCGCGTTACTCCATATTGGTAACAATATCAAGTGAACTGTTTGTTATGTTCGTATCTTTACAGAAGGAAAAAGCCACGACGCTGGAATACTGAGTCGTTCCGGTTTGCTTGAGGACTTGCGAGAGCACTGCAATGGCCCAGATGGAATGCCTTTGTGCTTGTACGGAGATCCAGCGTACCCCCAACGGCCACATCTTCAAATTGGCTACAGAAGTG
Source organism: Calvadosia cruxmelitensis (assembly GCA_900245855.1). NCBI lineage: Eukaryota > Metazoa > Cnidaria > Staurozoa > Stauromedusae > Kishinouyeidae > Calvadosia > Calvadosia cruxmelitensis. Next base: position 5,098 of record OFHS01005076.1, read on the forward strand.
CTGGCATCACAGATGACCAGCAAGAGTTCAACAGCGCTATGAGTCAAGTGAGGGTCTCCGTCGAATGGATTTTTGGCGAGATCACGACGTATTTTGCATTTGTCGATTTTAAAAAAAATCTGAAGATTGGCCTATCTGAGGTGGGAACAATCTACAGAACCAGTGCACTGATCCGAAACGCCCTAACATGTCTATACGGCTCAAACACAAGCATGTTTATGGACATTCCTCCTCCAACACTGGAGGAGTATTTCCAAGTACCAGATGCATGATACAAATAGAATTAATAAGTGGAAGATTTGGTGGCCGCTTTGTGTTTATGCTTTGTCTTCAAGTTGAGAAATCGATTGTTTACATATTTATGTAAATGTTGCTTATTAAATGCTTCCTGTCACTTGCCTAGCATAATTTTTTAATTTCCTAGAGTAATTACTAATTTTCTAAACAATTATGTTCAGCTACTTTGTGAGAGTTGTGTCTTGTCTGGCTCATATGCTATTTTGCCTCTGGTATAGCTCAGGCTAGCTCAGGAAAGCGCAACTGCGCTGATATTGGAATGCCCACAAAAATACATCAAAGAAACAACATGTTGTGGATTAATTTCCTGTCAACAAAGTTGCGGCTTTTAATTTCAACAGGTTTAATTAAACGTATACATAAAACGAATGGAACAACAGCGAGAACAGCGAGAACAGCAACAGCAATATATGCAGCAAATGTAAACCAACAGAGCCAAACTCTTACTTCGATGGCTGAAAACACAAAATAGCTTACTAGCGCAGGAAGCAAATACATCAAAACAGAAAATAAATCAAAAATAGATTATTTATTTCTCTGATAGCTTTTTCAACATCTCAGCCATCAAAGTAAAAGTTTGGTTTTGTTGGTTTTGCATTTGCTGCATAAATTGCTGTTGCTGTTCTCGCTGTTGCTCCATAGATGCAAGCATGGCTTGCTGTTGTCTTTCAAAACTCTCTCTCTGCAGGCGTTGCTCTTCCCCGTATGATCTCTTTTCTTCGATTTCTTTCTCTGCCATGGCTTTATCGCTTTCTGCCTTCTCCTTTCTATGCTTTATACCTTCTTCGACTAGTGAGTAAACGTCAGTGCTCTTCCCTCTCTTTCGCCTAGGCGTCGAATCAGCTCCTTCTTCTTCTCTCCGTCTCCTTGTCTCTCCAATTCTCTCTGTTGCTGTCTTCCAAACTCACTCACTCTCTCCTGGATGGACGTCATCGCTGCTACCAGCTCATCGTACGGCTGGCCTGCAATACCAGTTGCTCTGGCCTCCTCCCGTTCGTTTTGCCTGTGAGACTCAAGCATTCTGTTGTATTTGTCTCTCAAGGTACGATTGTTTACCTTGAAGGCAGGAGCTGACAAGCTGTTCAAGGTAGTGGCCATTGCTTTCCACACTATGCTCCGTTCTTTTGAACCAGCACGATGGGCGAATGGCTCATGAATTAAAATTTCTTTGGCAAATGCCAGCTCATGCTCTCTTTTCCAGATAAATTTTTCTTTTCTTGCTGCATCAGAGCTTTCTGCACACGTCCCTTCCATTTTATCTCTCAAACTGATGTGAATTTTCCAAAACACGACTCCATAATGTTGCCAAATATTGCTTCGTTTCGCGCGAAGGTAATTTTGAAAATTACCGTCGTCGACGAATGAGGACGACGGTAGGTTTAAAAGGTGATTCCCGCCAAAGTTGCGCAGTAGCGTTGCGCAGTCGTTTGATCGTCGTCGTCGCGCTGTTCGTTGCGCATCTGAAACTCTCTAATGGCGGCCGGCAACAAGCACCTCATCTCAGCATCGTCTTGGCTGGTAGACTAACCATCTGTGCTAACCATTGAAATCATGCAGATACCCCAACTGTGTTAATGGAGGCTATTTAGACAAATTAATGATACCGGCAGAGACAATGAACACGAAAGCAGCATTAAGTTACCGTGAGTCCAAAATCAGGCTTGAAGAGTTTTGCCTTTGACAACAAGTCAAAAAGCACATTTTAATCTCCAACAGAATTCTCAACACAAAATGTAAACTACATAATTCAAACAAGGCCGAAAGAAAAATCAAGTCCCAATTCTACAAGACTACTCCAGGCTTTATCCAAGCTGCATGAGTCTGTTCCAGTATCCTAGTCACAATTGAGCAGCCCCAAACCTGGCTTGGCAGGCCTGCAGTAATCTGCATGGTCCGAAATCCAATGAGAGTAGGGAAAAACACGCTTCCAAGAGACAATTATGAAAACATTCAGCGGTTTAGCACCAGTTTACATAAAGCATTAAGTATTTCCAGCATTCATTGCACGTTGGTACAATGCAGTCCTCAGTAGTAACTCTCCGTAGTTTAGGTTTTGTTCATGGCTTTTTCCTGCTTCGTTCGCAGCGGATGGCAATGGCTGCCACTTCAAGGTCAAAACATGAGACTTTCGTGCTTGCCTCATTCCCATTCCCCTTAATGACGTCATGACAATAGGAGAATTTTTATATTGATCAGTTTACAAATGCGATGATTTGGTCCTCAAAATGCTAAAATGAAGGACTAGTTATGCTATAATAAACAATACCACTCCAATCATGTCATAAAATGCATTCATGTCGAAAGGCTAAAATCACTCGCCTGCGGCTCTTGATTTTCTGATGCCTTTCCCGTGTCTCCTAACCTGCCTCTCGTTGTGATATCAGGCCATATCACATAAAAAACCGTGTGATAACTGTTCTGTTTTGAATGCAGCCGTATTATATAGTGCATGATGTGAAGTTCCCTTACAAATGATGCATTTGAGATTCCTCCTTCTCTCTTTATAGCACCAGACAACGCTATTTTTATCATTGGGTACAATTTCTCTTTGACTACAGATCTAGATTCACTCCTCAATCAGACGTCTTAAGGTGCCTTCTATACTGAACATTGAAAAACCCTAGTCTCGAGCCTAACTCTATGTATTTGCAATTTTGTATTGCCTTTATTTTGGAGAAATGATATGCTATTGGTTGAAACAGTTTTGTATAGTTTGACCACTTTTCATGCTTCATGGTGAAGGTTACACTTCTATCGAACAACGCTACCGAAATTCTTCTCGGTTCAACAAAGTAGTGGCGCTCATTCAGTTTCCACGTATCTTCTTTTAAGTAAATCCGTATTTAAAATAAAAGTGCTTAGCTAAGCCATATATCAATTGAGTTCTTGCTTTTATACTGCCTATAACATACGTTTTGCTTTAAAAGAATTGCTTTCTCTGTATTATACAGCTTCTCTATATAAATTATAAATAGTGGCTGAAAAGAGCTAGACGAAAACTGCTAAAACTGGCCTTTTCTTTTTGTTACCAATGTAAAATGATAGAATAGATGTGATAAATTATTGTAAGTAGTGTAATGATGATGCGATAACTTTGGTTGATTAACCTTGAGATAGTTTTGCAGCTAGTACGTCGATTATGATTTTACACAATCAATATCAAAAGACCATAAAATAATAGAAAGATAGAAACTCTCGCTGATGACTCACGGATTAGTATTGAAAAATTATAATGATCAACTAGTGATGAGGAACATCGAAAAAAGAAAGACAGATACTGCGGATCTATAAACTAAAAGGCCTTTCATAACGCCACAGGTGACTGAAAGATAGACGTGGATTGATTAAATTGTACCGTATAACGCTGCCGAAACGAAAAATCAACTAAATACATTTCTAATAATTTGCTTTGATTTGATTTCTAATAATGATAATAGTACTTATTGACTCAATTAATTCAATAATTAAAATTGATTAGATATCAATCGTTAAATCTGAATAATATTGACAATAAAAAGACTACCATAATACTACATTACATTGACATTTATTATTATTTAGGGTTCGATATAGCTTTCAAAAAACGATTCGTGATTTTTTATACTCGGCCACGTTTTGTAAATCATTCAATCCATCCGAGATATAATTGGTATGTCCAACACATGGACATGTTCTGCTAGAAACCAGACCTTAAAGGGTCACTTGTCCTGGATTTTGCCTCAGTGTGTGTTTTGTAATTCAGGAAAACACTAATTCTGCACGAATACATTCATGGCAGGCCCCTCCAGGTCATTCCAGGTTATGTTATCGAAGTTTTGCCAGGCGTGTTAATTCAGTCAGAGTGGGCAGTCTTCTAACTGAATTACTATTTGATGATAATACTGTAATCCTTTCAAAATTCTGATGAGCATTGAGCAACTCAACCAACTTTGACGTGATCAACAGATTCACGTTACTGTCACCTTGTCGTGAGAATCGTAATTATCCAAGCAGAGCAAGAAAGTGGAAAGCAGGAAAGAATAACAGTACATTTGCGACTTCTGTTCAAGATCTCCCAGAGGCATCAGCGTAATTTGAATCAAGAACAGTTCAACTTATTTCTTCCCCTGTCCTCGCCCAACGCAGCGCGAAGAGAAAGCACGTGCCTTGACCATTTTCACGCGCAGCCGCTCACATGAATTTCCCATCAAAAGATAATGGTGCGACCTTTACATCTAGAACAATAGCTGGCTCAAATGACGAATAGGTCTTGAATTCCAAAAGCCCAAAAACTGATGCAAACAAAAGCAACGCGACGATTGTACTTCTCAACATTTGCACGTGTGGTGCAATCGCCGTATTGTGTCCACGGCGATAAAGTGCGTGAACAAAAAACAGTACAAGCGCGAAGAGATAAGAAGAGATCGATTCGCGATTTTTCAAGATTTTGTGAAAATCGATTCGTGATTCTTGAAAAACGATTCGCGATTCGCGATCGCGAACCCGTTATTTCGAATAATTATGATAATAATTATCATATTAATATAATAATAATCATTTAATATTACAGTATAATACATTTATATCATGTTATATTAATAATATTATACAGTCGCATAATGTTATTTAGATACTAATTAACAAATCAAGCTAAAGAAATAAAGACAGTCTAGTCCGCACTTTTACCCATACAGTAGCCTTTACTGTGCACGAAAGAGTACAGTAAATGTTTCCCTTTTGTTTGCATTTAGTCCTTTAAATTTGTCAAAAGAACTCAGTAGAATACAATTCGGATAAATTTCTGAAGAATTTCCTTCCATAATCACAAAATGTGAAGAAAAATAAGAAATGCGACAGAAGAAAAAAAATTCCGGCTGGAATTCGAACCGCGGTCTCTACGCGTGTGACTCCAACCCTCTAACCACTCGGCCACCAGTCAATACAAACAAACGTGAAATTTCAGCTATTTATTTGTAAATATTAACAGAAGTACGGGGCTTTCCACTGCACTGGAAGTAGGGGCTGGTTTTGCAACGCTACAAGTCGAAATCCTAAAGTAAATTACACATGGTAAAGAGAAGTGGCTACTTATTTAAATGAACATCAATTCAGTACTTGCGCTACACGTACGAGCCCGAAACATTCGTAGAAGCGGACGACTATTGCTCGAACAGCGACGTTTGCACTTCGAAGCACACGCGGAAAGTGGACGTTGCTCTGAGTCAAATAATTCAGTCGAAACGATAGCACGAAACTGTAAATACATATGGTTGTGTTCTGCAGGCCAAGATCTGTCTAATGATGTAAATATTGTGAGCCAATCGCCAATGGCTAGCCGCCTGGAAGCTCGTCAAACGTGTGACGCGGCAATAAGTGATTGTGTGAGAAAGCCATGTTGACATTTCAAAACGGCTTCTAACAAAAGCGGGCTTTCACAAATTCCAGATAAAACTTCATAGCTTTACTGAGATTTCTTTTAACAAATGGAGTTCAATTTGCAACACCGACGCTAATTGAACAACACTTCTGCAACGCCACTTCGCTCGCAAGGCAGTATGTTATCAGGAATGTTCACGTGACAAGATTAGAAAAAAATAGCTCCGCTACGCGCTGACTCACGGCAGATAATAACTAAAGAACACTATGATGACACAGAGCAAATGGTAAGTAAAAATATTTGAAACCATAATCATAAACTTTGAATCGATTATTCAAAAACAAAACATTGACCTCGACAAGCGGACGTTTGGACGCCGGCGTCTGACGCCGAAACGTATAATCACTCCGGCGTCTGGACGTCAAGACTACTATTCGTTTGGACGAATATCTGTCCAACTTCACAGAGCCTTACTTTTATCAAACAAATTTTGCGAGGCAGTCCACTTTTGTTTAGTGTTTGCTCTTGTGAATCTATAATTATACGACATCGATAATTATAACCCCCAAAACGTGACAGCAACAGTAACCATGCAGTAACCCGACAAAAAGAATAAGAATGACCTTTTGTTCGAACGCTTTACAGACGACACTTGCTTAATTCTGCCTTCTTTGTTTTGTAACGTTACAAGTGGAAATTCCAAAAACAAATTACACATGGTAAGAGGCAGATGCCTGTTGTGTCCAACAAATATTTATTCAACATAACTACGGCCCGTGCGAGCGTGAAAGAATTCCCAAGGCACAGCAGCCTGTGCAGCAGCCGTTCTTCGACACTCAGTTTCACACCCGAAATCGATCAACGAAAGGGCGCCGTTGCCCTGCGCCAAATAACAAAGTACATTAGCTCTCAAGAATAAATAAACACAAACCGTTGTCGTCATCAGGCCAAACAGTGTCTGTTGGCACGAAGGCTGGAAACGTTCGAGCACCAGCGGGCCTACTGGTAACTGATTGCCGTCGAAGCTCGTCACGTAGTTTAAAGCAAAACAGCAACAAACTCAACTGGCCTTTACAAAACGGCTCGATAGGACGTGGATTTTACGAAATTTCCAAAACAAACCATACGTGCTTGTAGAGCTTTCTTTGCTGATCAAAATAAGCGTGATTTCAAGGCGTGTACGATCATTTTACAACCAGAAGAATTTCGGATTAGAACAGCGGACAGACAGGCGGCCGCTTGCAACGAAATGCAGCCAACTTGAGACGAAAACACAAACCGTTGTCTTCATCAGGCCAAACAGTGTCTGTTGATACGAAGGTTGGAAACGTTCGAGCACCAGCGGGCCGACTGGGAGGCGTCGAAGCTCTTCACGTAGTTAAAAGCAAAACATAAACACAGTCACCTGGCCTTTACAGAACGGCCCGATCCTAAAACAAACCACACAGGCTTGTAGAGCTTTCTTTGCTGATCAAAATAAGCGTGGTTTGAAGGCTTGTACAATCATTTTACAACAAGGAAAATGTTTGCAATAAAACAACACAAGACAAGCAAGCAGCCGCTTGCGTCGAAGTGCAGCCAATTTGAGACGACAATGCTCGACGACTAGAGCGAGTGGAACTTCAAACCTGATACTGCTGAAAAGAGCATGTCTTACATTAGTACGAATCCCAGTCGGCCAGAAATTGGGATTAGATTTACCAGCTTTCCGTCGCCAAAACGTGGACGTCCTGACAGC
>OFHS01005079.1:280-12487 GCA_900245855.1 Calvadosia cruxmelitensis
TCTGCCCTACATTTATTTACGCATGCGCTCTAAGCGGTCATTTTGTAAACAAACGGATGTGTGTATAGCAGACTGCCTTTGCAAAATAAGCTGTACAGAGGTAAAACCTATAATTACTAACACTGTACATTGTGTTAGTAATTATGCAGTTGTAATCTATGTAGGTTGAGTGTAGATCGAATGAATAGGCGAGTGTAAGATAAGGTTGAGTATATAATTGTGGCAGATACGATGGAGGGTAGACAGCCCGTTCGAAGGTTCGAGAGTACAGACTGCAAGAGAATGATATTACGAAATACAAGACATTTATAGCGACAGACGGAGGGCGCTGATTGGGGATCAGAGTGCTGACGTAAATGCTTGATGAGACTGCCACACAGTAGTGGAGATCGTTAGGTCCAATCACAATAACTGCATCAATCACTATAGGGAGCACAATCTTACCTAAACATTCGACAGCATCCTCTTTGATATTGATAATGCCGACCGTCACCAACACCAGAAAATAGAGGAAGACACTACCAAGGCCTGGCAGTAGCTGTCTGAATAAGAGAAACATGAAAGAATGTCGGCATCGCATGCTACTGACGATGAAATGATACCTGTTTCAATCAATGGATTGAACTTACTTCTTGTACAGTGGCTCACGCTTGGACACACGGCATGCCATTTGACAGTAATAACTGAAAACAACCAGCAACTGCAAAGAAATACAACAGTGTGATACGTCAATGTGGTTGTTTCTTTGCGGCAACAGCATCATGTGAGTCCAAGGCAGTTTTAGCCAGTAGGCACTCAAAGCACATGTTTTAGATAGATCCATTCTAAAGGTCCATTCCGTTGACAGCTTCAAATGTTCAAATGTACAGTACATACATTGTCAAAAATCCCTTCAACTCCGGATTACAACTAGGGTTACCAGACATCCCTTATTTCCTGGCATTTTTACCGTATTTATTTGCTATACTGTGCCAAATTTAGTTGATTTTGTTAGACATTTCTGCCAAACTTTGCAAATGTTCCATATTTTTTATCTGTTGTCTGGTAGCCCTAATTACAATTGAACTAATTTGTCCTACTCTTCTCGATGTGAGCAAAGCCAAATTGTTTTATGAAGTGTGGTCTAAAGGCTAGTATGTGTGGCTGTCAGTCAGGCGTACCGGGTTTAATTCCCGGTCCATCTGACACATATATTTGTTGTCTTCTGTGGTTTTAATTTTCGAGGGCCCCAAGGGATACAAGCTATTGGCTTATTTGGCTACCCTCGTTAAATAAAGTGACACTTACATTTTACATTTTTACGTTTCGAAAGCGGCGAGATTTAACTGAATTTATTTTGTAAGATTCAGGCAATTTAACCATCCTTAAGATATAATTCTCTTGTTCCTTGAGGTTTTGTATCTGAAGCATCTGTGTCATGACAATCTGTCCATGCTGTCACAGCTTAGTCATGTGGTCGTAACATATGCTGCTGTGCCTTCTCGTTATTGCTCGCTTTCCCCCTGTACTAGTCATTGCCGTCACAATCACCTAATTCCATACCTCCATTTATATTTCAGTAGGGTGACCTCTCTTCCTGTCACAAACTACGTGACCAAGCCATCTACATTCTACAGTGTAACCCCGTTGATATCAACTTGGCTAATATCGCTACACTTTGATAACCAATTTCTGTCAGAACATGCACTTACTACCACAACTCGCTTACTATCACTATTTTGAAAGGAAAATAATTGTGATACATTAACGAGATTGACAAAATAAATTGCTATAGCCTCCAACTTCTGTTGTTTCGTTTTGGCATTAAATCTCAGCGACCAGTAGGTCTTCATTAGTGCATGTGCATAGCTGGAAATATGAGCAATGTACTAGTAAAGTAGATGACCCTAAGTAGATCAGGTCTATTACAATGCGCATCTTCAGCTCTATACCTGTAACAACTTCAGAAGTGCTGCGATGAAATCACAAATCGGAGACTTGATATACAACCAGTTGATGGCGCTGTTAAAAATCACAAGATAAATTGTAACAAATGTTAGGTAATGAAGTTCAGCACAAAAGGAGAATGTACAGGTAAACTGCTTTAGGTTCTTCCTAATCTTTCACATGCAGTGTTTGCCTATACAGTGAAACCTGTCTATAATCGTCAGATTTGGGACCTGAGGAAAATGACCTTTATAGACAGGTAGCCTTTCTGTCTAGGTTGATTTCGATAGAACGTATCATTTTTGGGCTATTAAGAGTGGCCTTTATACACAGGTGGCTGCTCTATAGAGGTGGCCATTAATACAGCTTCGACTATACAAGTCAGGGAGGGGTTCTACCAGGTTTTGATCACTAGTACTGTTAGGCAGGGCTTTCATCATCGTCATTTCCTAAAATTAGGTGTTTAGTATTATGAAAATAGTTGGTTTCACCACTTAAAAATTACTTTGTCACAACAAAGGTTTAAAAAAAAAAAACTAAGAAAAAACAAAAAACTTTACCATTATTTACGACAGCAAAACAACTAAACCTACCGTTAAATCTTGAATTAAAGAATAAAAAAGGTAACTGCCCGAGCTAATCCATGAAGACTTCTGACGGTTGAGCACATAAAAACATACAGAATTAAGCCCGAGCCACACCATCGCTAAAATAGGCACGAATTGCGAGCTACGATAGGCGCAAGTACTCACTTGGCCTGCCACACTCTCGCTAGCTTCGTTGGTGAGCGATCGGGTTAGTATTTCATCAGGGACATTGTCCATTAAAATGACCAGTCAAAGTCGCGTTTTTTCTTCCCTCTCCCACATATTGTCAAGAAAGTTTTGATTGAAACAACAAGCACAACCAAGAGCAATCCAACAAAAGGCAAGATGAAGCTGAGAATGGCAAAAACATCAGACCCCCGCTTGTTGTTCGCGCCAATTCTACCACTTATTTATTCTGCACACTTGATTGTCTACTTTTGACCAATCACCAACAGCTATGAACTCTACTCGAGTTCAACTTGCGGTGTTGAGCTGTGCATGCAGAACTAGCGAACTTCAAAATTTGGGCTCGTCGCAAGTAGCTCGGGTCTATTTTTTGTCCATCGCAGCTCGCAACTCGCCTACGTTTTAGCGATGGAGTGGCAGAGACTTTACCAATGAACTTACCAAATAATGCACTCGACTGTTGCCACGGAGAACACAATGTATTGATCCCATAATTCAAGTTTATCAATGTACAATCTTATAATCTGTCAAAGAAAAATCACAACAACGACAAACAATCATTATTATATTAACGTAAACATATCATACATAGACAAAGTAGTACAGTGAAATCTGTCTATAATGGTCACTTTTAGAACCTGAGGAAAATGACCTTTATAGACAGGTGGCCTTTCTGTCCAGGTTGATTTCTATAGAAAGTGTCATTTTGGGGCTACGAAGAGCGGCCTTTACACACAGGTGGCTGCTCTTAACAGCAAAGAAAGATAAATCAACATTTAATACATCACCATACCATACCACCCTGCTGTGTCCATGGAGGTGCATCTCAGTCAGTTTCAGGCGATGACGTCGTGGAGTGACTGGCGGACTCAGGGCTCAGATCTTATGAAATGGTCTACAAAGCCAAGTCTTTTTGATCGGACATTACCAGACAACCTATCTTGAGTGGCCACCGTTCAGCGATTACCTGTCTTAGCAGACCACCTGTCTTAGGTGACCATCTGTCTTAGCGACAACCTATCTTTAGTGGCCAGCGTTCAGTGACTACTTGTCTTAGCAGACCACTTGTCTTAGGTGACCATCTGTCTTAGCGACAAGCCGACAATCTATCTTAACGGACAACCTTAACATGGTTCCTTGATGCTTCAAGCAACACAAGGTGATTGTCTTCAGGGGTTACCTGTGTTAAAAGAATACCTTCTATTGTTATCTTGGATCGTCACTTATGTGACTCTAGACATATATGCTAAGAATTAATGAACTGAAAGCAAAATTCTCTGTCATGCAGATCTACGTGGCAAAGATAGCAGGAAAATAACTGTCAAAATAATTATTATTTACCTTGTAAATGCACACAGCAGCTGTGACAATAGCAGCGAGTGCTTCGATGGAGTCCCTAAATAAAAAACCCATCTTTCAGATATTCAGATATATTTTTATAATGCAATGATACCGGCTCAGAGGTCAACCAACAACAGTCTATTCGTAAAGACGCCACAGAATATATATTACATGTAAAAGAGGCTCACATGAAAGTGAGGCACAACACAGTAGGACATCAGTACGGCATTATAGCTGATGTCAACACAACATCAATCCTATGCACCATCTTTTTCACATAATCTCCTTCTGGTGACAAATAATTCAAGATATAGTTCAGAGCTAATATGGAATAATCATTTAAACCATAATTATCACATACTTAGCTATATAACAAAACACTAATTACCTGACGCATGACACTGTATCGAAGCTCTTAAAACATCCAAGAGAACTGACATCTGCAATCGTAGCATTCGACATCATTCCAATGCTGTCAGCATCTGTAGATAAATGTTAATAAAATGTTATAAATGTTAAGGCATGTTGAACATTACGCTAGCCTCCATTCCATGTGTGCCTTCTTATTCTGTTGTTGTTGTTGCTGTGGGCGTTTTTTCTCGTTGAAATAGGCCGACCCTCTTGCGGATCAAACTTCATCGAAGATAGTCTGCCACAATCAAAGAGAATTGGCTTTATAGACCATTTCGTGAGATCTGAGCCCTAGGTCCGCTAGTCGCTCTACAACGTCATCACCTGGAAACTGACTAAGATGCACCTCCATGGACACAGTAGGGTGGTATGGCATGGTGATGTGTTAAATCATTAAATGTTGATAAATTTGTCATTCTTTGCTGTTAAGAGCAGCCACCTGTGTATAAAGGCCACTCCTCGTAACCCAAAATGATACTTCCTATAGACATCAACCTAGGCAATGCTACCTGTTTATAAAGGTCAATTTCCTCAAGTCCCAAAGGTGATCGTTATAGACAGGTTTCACTCTACAATATCCTCACATCACGTTATTTTTGTAAGTCTATCAACAAACATTAGTAGGGCAGCTGTGTGACGTTGTCGCACCTCTATCTTGGACACCTGCTGATTGTTGTTAGAGTATCAAAAATCAGTATATTTCATAAAATAGTTTCACAATTCACCCGAATAAATAAGTGGTAAATCCTCTATTTATTTTTCGATTTTCAAGATTCGCAGCTCAACATTTGGTAGTAACGGAATTAGCAGCTAGTTTTATCTGGCAGCACAAAGGTTCTGCACGTGCAGAGATGTAGCGTGGTTGATTGAAAACAACATTCCTGGTGAGTAGTTTCAGTCAAACATAGGAGCAATGAGAAAATTCAAAGCTCAGCAAGACATTAACGAAGAGAATAGCCTAGGAAATAGCTAGGACCAAACACGGGAAAAGATGTGGCGGACAACAATTAGTTATTCATACGTCTTTGATTCAATGTCCAACAGGTTGAGGCTGGTAAGATGTCCAATTTGCAACAAACTACATTAAAACGCAAGATACTTCTTTAGATAGACCGCACACTAGCCGTAATTACTACTATACAACTGGTGCCGCGAAAAAAGCCGGCTGCAAACCAGATAACGCAACCGCGTGGTAGCCTAAGCCGGCTAAAAGCCGCGAGTTTCGACTAAATTCATCTGAATTTCAATACGAAAACATCACGTAAAACTGTTCCAAACCTTGCACGTCTCCGCATCAGCTGGCTGCACGCCAATTATTCCCGTGACAAATGGTAGCTTTGCTTTCTGAGAACGTCAAAGCGAAACACTGCAGCCACGCAAGAAAAATCCGCTCAAAGCTGCAGCGAAAAGCCACGAGGGAGAAAAACAGTTGTTGTTGTTGACGTCTTGTAGTAAAAAGACTAGGCACTAGCAAACCATCAATCAATCTGAAAGGTCTGGGAACAAGTATGTGGAAATGTACTGTACAGTATTGACTTAGGGATATGATATGATATGATATATTTGTCAAATATTAAAATTACTAGTCTAAAGTGATAATTATTAGTGCTGTTGGACACGAATCTGCGCACGTTGCAAGAGCGATAAAACAACCGACTGCTGAGGGTAAAATCGTGACGAAAAGTGATCTTTGATCGGGCTGCTCTCAGACAGCATGCGTCCAGGGAACTCCAGAGGAGCTACGCCCGATCCGCTGTAATTAGGTGAATACAGGTACAGTACTCACAACTCCAAAAAGTAATTAGCTACCTTACAAATTACTTTTTCAGGAAAAGTAATTAGTTACTCTAAAATTACTCTAAAAGTAACTTATGATTAGTAATTAATTACTTTTGTAATGAGTACTTACAACACTGAGTACGGTACAGTCAAACCTGCATTAGCAGCCACCTCTATAGAACAGCCACCTGTGTATAAAGGCCACTCTTTATAGCCTCAAAATGGTACTTTCTATAGAAATGAACCTAGACAGGAAGGCCACCTGTCTATAAAGGTCATTTTTCTTAGGTCCCACAGGTGACCGTTATAGACAGGTTTCACTGTATGTACAGAAAATGCAGTATGTCAATATGTTTATTTGACAAAAATATTGACAATTAAGTTGCAAATAAAGAAAACATGACTTCCACTTGACATGCAGCCACTTGTATCCTTAAAAGGATAAAAATCGTATACGCTATTAGTTAACCATGCAAAGATGCGATAGATAATAGTTAATAATTCATTGATGAATGAAATGTTATCTGCTCAACAGCTGTTGCTTGCCAACTTTTAGATTATGATGTACTAAAATATTGTAGCAATTCATTTTAATTGTCGTAAGATTAAGTCTGTTTTCACTGTAAATATTTCTTTGAATTATGTATTTTATCAAGGTTAAGTTTTTATCTAGTAATTGCAAGTAAAATGTATTTTTCAGTTAAACAAATTAAATGAAATGTTATCTAGAGTTCGATTGATTTGCTGAATTCCATCAAGGAATGACTCGGTTTGCAAAGTGATGCTTAAAAGAATTGACTTTGCCGTGACGTCAACGATGTCTCCAATAATGCGTTTCACGAAGGAATAACTTACTCGCAAATTGAGGCCTAGCAAAAGTTAATTTCATACAGATCATTGATTGATTGGTTTGTTATATTTTCCGACGATTTATTTGACTTCAGGCTCGCTTGAAAGTATTGATCTGGAGATGTCAGAAAACATATCATGTAATGATCAGAGAATCTCCATAGCGATCCAAAGAGGAAACTGAAATCCATGTTCTGTGTCCTTTAACCAGGATTGAGGTAGTTGTACTTTTAAAAGTAACTAATTACAGTTACATTGAATTGAAAGGAACTAGGAGAGCGCTCTTTATTTACGCCCCGGGTTGGTACCGAAGAGAAGCAAAAAGTTTCAAATTTTTTGTTTGAGCCAACCTTCAGGTGGACAAGAAAATGTTTTTTTTACAAGAAAAGTAAATAACTCTTTTCAGGTAAATGGTGTTAGAGTATAGAATTCTTCACCCTGCGGTCAGCTCAAGCTATCTGTCGTAATCGCATACTGTAGCAGCTAAGTAGTCAAACGCCAGTAGAAATATGAAATGCATGAAAAACAGTCAAAGAGTCATGCTGTCACTTTTGAGACATTTTTCAACGCACCGTTGTAGTGGCTTCAAGCTAACGCTGACATGGTGTGACAACAATGGTTTACGTCACTGTAAATACATTACCATATATGGTAACATCGTTATACTGCTAATTGCTATGTACATTTGTATTCTGGTATTATTTAAATTAAGTTTCTTCAATCAGGGGGGTAGCAGCGAAAATACATTAAAGTTTTACAATGTTTGTTTACAACATGTCCATATCCACTTCAAAACTAAAGTTTATTCGTTCTCTAAACGTTTGTGGATTTTCTTTCAAAACCCACGAGTTGTTACTACGTCATCGAACTGTTAGAGCGTGTCAATTAACCATGCTAGTCTCGTTCGATCCTCCCGAGTTTTCAAAACGAGGCACCGGTTGCATCAAAGTCTTTCTTTTCCTCGTTATTTCCTTGAGTGTCGTAGTATATTATTTGTCAAGAAAAGGATGGGTTTTCTGGCTTCAAGAAGTAGACGTTGATGTTCCAGAGTTATTACCTGAAATAAATAGAAAATAAACTGTCTGTTATTGTGTGTTATTGTATTGCATTGTATTACAGTACAGTGAAACCTGTCTATAACGGTCACCTCTAGGACCTGAGAAAAATGACCTTTATATACAGGTAACCTTTCTGTCCAGGTTGATTTTTTATAGGAAATGTCGTTTTGGGTTTATGAAAAGTGGTCTTTATACACAGGTGACTGCTCTATATAGGTGGCCGCTAATACAGGTGTATGTATTGTTCTGTACTGTATTTCACTGTATTGTATTGACACAACATGACAGGATATAAACACTATACAAATTAAAAAAAGAAATCAATCAAATCTGTATTAGACGCCACCTCTATAACGCAGCCACTTGTGTATGTATGAACGCTTAAGGTTAATTACCTTTACAATGTTGAAGTTTGCATCTTCGTTTCCGTGTCAATTTAGGACATGGCTTGCCTCCTGCTTCGTGGAATTGAAGTACATTTCTTGTCCGTAGCATTCTATCGATCCCACAATAGCAAGCTGTCCAGTCAGACCAATGGGAGACGATACAGTCCTTTGGTTTTGGAGCTGAAAATTCAAAAACACACTTTAAAATAGAATGAAATGTACGTCAGCTGATAAACAGATGTTCAAAATGAGTTTTATAAACTGAAGAACTGTGATCATTACCCCCTGGTTTACAGAATGAGTTGGGCGTTAGCTTCAAGTGGGTTCTCTTTACCCTCTCTATCATGTACACTTACAAGCTAGTCTCTCTATCGTGCGTACACGGCGACAGAGTTTATTACCATGATGTCATGCGGTATAATTCCTTAGACATTTATAAATAAATTAGGCTATTATTATTATTCTATTCTGCATATATAAACATGACATCGTCTTATGGAGAACTAGTCACATCTTTAACCCAGTCACCATGTATAGCCTCCTTCTACACAAGTTGTAAGTACAGTGTGTAATATTTTATGACAATATACTTATCCTTATTGTTATCGACTACCTTGTTAGAACATAATCATCTAGCTTTTCTACGCAGAGCATTACGTTCGAGGAAGAACTCGGTAATGTTAATAACTAACTTGCTTACTAACCTGCCCGAGGCGTGTTCCGAGGCAATAATACAAAACAGGATAGCAACAGCTGTGCTTGTGCGCATGCGGACATCACTTACCGCTGTCACAGCTTCGTAGATTACATCGTTTAGTTTCTTTCAATTTGGGACATGCTGCAATCAATGCTTGCTTTCGGTTGACAATCGCTCGACCTCTGGCCTTCTTTCCATCACCACAACTCGTGCTACATGGTGTCCATGACGACCATTTGGTTACTATGCAACTACCAGGTCGAACACCACCTGTCAATCAAGGAAATGAAATCGACTATAAATACTGATGGAATGAGCTGATCCAATAAAGTTCAACGCTATACATTTAACAGTAACATCAAAGAACAACCTGTCTTAAGAGACCATTTGTCTTAAGAGACCACTTGCCTTAAGATATCACATTCTTTACGAGAGTAGTTGTATGTATGGAAACATCTGTCTTAAAAAGGTGCTCTACCTTAAGAGATCATCTTTATTAAAAGACCACCTGCTGTCTTACAGGTCCACCGATTTTCAAGGACCAATTGTACACATTTCAAATGGTCACTTAAAAGTTTAGGATACAATTTAGTAATTTACCTATGTCATCTGTATTAAGAGACTGCCTGTCTATAAAGGTCATAATTTTCCTCAGGTCCCAAACGAGACCATTATAGACAGGTTTTACAGCATTGCATGTGCCGATTTACCCGTAAATGCAACAAACAGGCTAAACTATAGTTTTGCAAACTTCTCCTGGTTGCAGTAACTTACTCTTTGGTGAACCACGAACTGTCAATGCTTGTTCTTGTGCGCATGTGCCAACGACCTCCATCAGATGCAATGAAACTTTGCCAAGTGGAGGTACATGATCCGTTGGCAAATAGAACGAGCCACGTGTTTGATTTCCATGCTTACTGGTGATCGGGTGAATGTGTCTGTATGGAATGGTCTTCTCGTTTGGAGCTTGAAACGTAATGCCACTGTCGGTACCTGCAGAAAGAATTCAATCAATCAACCAAATCAATTAATCAATCAATCAATCAATCAATCAATTAATCAATCAATCAATAAATAAATCAATCAAATGGTTCCATTAGATAATATGTTCATGATAACGTCTTCCAGCTTGCCAAACGACAGACAGACAGACAGACAGACTAAAAGGTCTCACCTGCATCCCAGGGATCTAATACGCGATCTATTTTCTTTTTCCAGTCACATTTTGTATTGTCGCATAAATTTAAGGCGTCCAATCCCACATTCCAATCTGGACTTGGTGATATTCTTGCTGCAGATGAAAACAAATGTCGAACACGATCGGCTTCGAAGAATTCCGTCGCCCTCTGACGATTTGAAGTGATTTCCTTGGTACGAATTGCACTGCAGGTTGGAAAAACATCAGATATGAGCTTCTAACTGCATCTTGTTTGTCCACAGATCATACCGTGGCATGCTACAGTAAGACTTGTCTACAATGGTCACTTCTGGGATCTGAGTAAATAAAATGACCTTTATAGACAAGTGGCCTTTCTGTTCAGTTTAATTTCTATAGAAAGTGTCATTTTGGGGGTTATGAAGAGAGTGGTATTTATACACAGGTGGTTGCTCTATAGAGGTGACCTTTAATACAGCTTTGACTTTGGTGTACTTTGTTTGGCAGTTTCTACGTCAAGCCATGTCATTGCCTATCGATGTCAAAGTGTTGAAAAGTGAACAGGTCTTCCGACTTCATTGTTTTGACTTTCAATCAATGATGATTAATGAAATGACAGATTAGCAATTATAACCCTCGTATTGTGTTTGTGAATTATCCCTCGTAAAGAGCTAACTTGAATTGCAGCTGTTATTGGGTCCGTGATTAAAATAGTATGATGACGATGATCAGTATGTTTGAGCAAATACGAGGAGATTGCTTAGAAATTTGCAGTCAATCTCAACTATCGGATGCGTCTGATTTATCAGGAAATGTTCAACAAATGTAATGCATTGTTTTTACCTGTAGATCTTTGACCTCTGTGTCATGATTTCAGCCAATAAGAGGCCAGTCGAGCCATATTCGCTCATTTTCCGTAGACCAGCGGTTGCGTAGGTCCCATACCTCCAAAGCATGAAGTCTGACGTATGAGATGCTCCAACCATAGGTGAGAAATACGCCAAAGAGCCTGGGTAGTGTTTAGGGTGTGATCGCCGACTCCAGGAACCTAGAACATAACATACAGTGAAACCTGTCTATAACGGTCACCTTTGGGATATGAGGAAAATAACCTCTATGGACAGGTGACCTTTCTATACAGATCGATTTCTATAGAAAGTGTCATTTTTAAGTTACAGTGAATCCTGTCTATAACGATCATCTCTAGGACCCGAGAAAAATAACCTTTATAGAGAGGTGGCCTTTCTGTTCAGGTTAATAAAAACACAACGGATACTGTAATTAAGTACAGTCAAACCTGTCTATAACGGTCACCTTTGGGACCTGAAGAAAATGGTCTTTATAGACAGGTGGTCTTTCTGTTCAGATTAAGTGTCATTTTGGGGGTTATAAAGAGTGGCCTTTAAAGACAGTTGGTTGCTCTTTAGAGGTGGTCGAAATTACAGGTTTGATTACTGTACACTTCAGCTGAACCTGATTGGCCATGCGTGCTATGTCTCTTGGCAACAAGAATGGTTGATAGCCAAAACTGCTTAAAACTATTCGTTGGACGTTTGGAACCACCTCTGCACTGATGATAATTGTGCAGCACGGCGAGATACATTAAGTCCCTCGTCAGAAGGGCAGCAATATGGCCTTGTGGGATTCGAACCCCGCACCAGCGAAACGAAATCCAGCGTTTCTGCCACTCGACCATCAAGCAGTTTTGGTTATCAATCATTCTTGTTGCCAAGAGACATAGCACGCATGGCCAATCAGGTTTAGCTGAAGTGTACAGTACAATCAAACCTGTAATATCGGCCACCTCTAAAGAGCAGCCACCTGTCTTTAA
>OFHS01005080.1:0-12485 GCA_900245855.1 Calvadosia cruxmelitensis
GCGGAGTGACTGCGGATGCAGGAGGCAGACCAAATAGTACTGCAACGGAAAGAAAGTAGGCATCGGTCATCATTACAGTGAAGGGAATGCACATTGGAGTACCATAGGAAATTGGTAGATAAAAATAACTAAGTAAATAAATAAATAAATAATAGTGATAAAAAAAATAAACAAATTGCCTAAATCTTATGTAGCCCCATTAAAATTACTACAATTTTTTTTCGTGTGGAGGTCAATTTTGCATGAAATCTGGCGCGTCACAACAGAGCGCAGTATGGGCGGATTTGCTCAAAATGCGGGAAACTTCAAAATTCTAGAGGCACCTCTAAACATTCTTCGAATTAATTTTCTTTTTGCATGTGTTCATTCTAACCAATTTAGCATCGATTGAACCTGTCTCCCGTTGGAATTTCGAAAATCGATGTTTTTTTTTAATCACCCTAGTGTGCATATTTGGTTTCTGTGATGATCCTTGTTGACGATTGTGGTATTGATGCTTACTGGTTGCATGACGATTTGTGCTATTTACATGCAGGATTGGTTGTCCGTTGTTTATGCTTTGGGGTCTGGTTAGAGAATGCCAGAAATAATGACATCAGCAAGCTTCTACTCTATGCCTTATCATGCGTATTGGAGAAGCACTCAATGGTAAGGAATGTTGATATAACCCCATGTTTATTAGAGGTACTGCCAAGCTTTACTTTCTGGTACTTACATGGTCTTTATGTTTACTCCTATTCTACCAGCAGAATTCTCGACATGTCTTTCAAAACAGCATGATACTACTGATCACTGGATTTCACACCATCTGCCACAACATCAAGGTTTCTTGTGTGACTTATGTTGTTGCCATACTTTCTTATCTTAGTAATTTTTTTAGTAAATTTGGGGTTTGATTGTTTTAGCTGCTTTAGTTTTAATACAGTTTTTACGGTAGTTCATGTAATGTTTCATGACCCTTTTTTCTTGGTTTACAAAGTATAGTCCTGTTAAAGATCAAACCAAATAGCTAGAGCCTACAACACAGCTAAACCAAAAAGTGAAGACCCATTCAAATCAAAGCTGCGCATGCAAGCACTTCCTTTGGACTTGTTGTATCAAAATAAAATGCATGAAATTAAATATTATTCGAATAAGGCTACATGCAAACAAGAACTCCTGCACTAATAATTGAACCAGAGCCAATAATTAAGATACAGCTTAATCCTGAGGAAAACAAGACAACATTTTCAGATTTTCCACACAACATAGACCAACAATTGTTAGGAGTCTGTTCACTACAGCTACCGCTACATTTTGAAGTAACCTTCTTGTTACGTCTATCGCTACTCGAAAATAAAAGTAGCGAACTACTTTGCAGGCTCCATCGATTATCAGTCCTCAGCTTGCAAAGCAACACAATCGAAATGATGATCATACACAATGAGAACAATTACACCATAGTAACAACAGATCAGGTTTTCAGAATGATATTTGCACCAAACAATTATCAACTGAGAGCCCAGCAGCAACAACGATTGTGAAAGAGAAGAAATACAGATTGTATGTAGCAGTTCAATCTACAGAGTTCTGGCAATAGACAATAATAATGGCATCAACGAATCAAACAGGATCATCCAACTTAGGTGTTTCCCCTTGAAATGCGAATGCCGAACGATACAATTCTGGTCCTGATCTCCTCGCTTCTTCAAATTCACGTCTAACGTTGATTGTTGATATATCTTGCGTTTGACCATGATTCAGGTTGTATTGAATGTAGTAATTGCATGAAAAGGAAGAGGGACGGTCTTTTATGTAGAGGTCAACCTCATAATATTATTACATCTTTCTAATCCATATCCACAGTTCCAGAATAAAGATTGTGATAACTGGGATCCTTCGTTGCTGTCAGCCATGTTGGCGATGGACCACTGGGAGGTTCAAATCTTTATAACAACTGAACTACATTCTGATTGGTTCAACAAACAATGAGCTATGACACATGACAAATTTGCTGGACAGCACAGCACACAGTCACACACTTTTGCTACTTTTGATTCATAGCATTTTGAATGACATCAATTGCGGAAAAAGCGTAGTGAAGCTCAAGCACTTCAAAAGTAGCAAAATTTCTTGTGAAAAATTGTAATTCGCTATGGATTTAGCTCCTAGTGGAAAAAAGTAGCGAAGAACTACAAGCTACTGGAAAAATGTAATTCGCTACAGTAGCGAACTACAGTGGTCGCCGCTTAATAAAACCACCTTCGGACCAGGTCAAAGTGGTTTTATTAAGCGACGGTTTTATTAAGCGAATGCAGTAAATGACGTCACTTTTCCCGCGATGACGTCATCGTATTGTTTACAACAATAACGGTGACAAGACACAAGGAAAAGTCATACAAAACTTTGATGCAACAACGATAGCAGCAATTTAAACTTAGAATCAGCTTGTGAAGTAATAAAGCGCGGCGAAGGAACTCACAAACGTTGAGAAAGCGGCAGCGAACTCTGTCGCGTTGCTGTTTGTTCAAATCAGTTTTCCGGCTTTTGAAATTCAACACCTATTCGTCATTCGAACCTGCTATTGTTCTAGGTGTAAATGTCAGCCATTATCCTTTGATGGGAAATTCATGTGAGCTGCTGTGCGTGAAACAGTCAAAACACGTGCTCCACGCGCTTTGTAGAGCGAATTCCGATGTCTGAGGTGGTTTTATTAAGCGGGGCTTTGGTTTTATTAAACGGGGTTTTACGAAGAGAAAACATACGTAGATAATCCGGACCTTCGGCGATTGGTTTTATTAAATGGCGGGTTCTATTAACCGCGGTTTTATTAAGCGGCGACCACTGTACAGTAGAAACGCTATGCCCACCCTTGCTGAAAGCCATGTGAAATTGTGGACAGGACAGATTGATCAACCTCCGGTGGTTGACCTTGAACATCAGGTAGACAGAGTTGTAATTAGTACCGCTCTCACAAGTTATTTTCGTAAGAGATCAGATTGATTCTTGTTGTTTCAGTGACGTATTGCTAGATTCCTGTAATGTTGTGCTCAATTAAACTAGTACAGAGATCGATAGGACTTGTTCCTTGCGGTCATTGCGATTGTGGTTCATTTTGTGTTTATTTTCTCATTGACCATACATAAGAGAACAAAGCAATGATATCCAACAATGTATTGGTTTAACAGTACAATTTGCTAGATTTTTAAGCAATGTTATTGTAATACAGTCAAACCTGTTGTAAGCGGACAGTCAACGGTCCACTCATAATTGTCTTTATAGGACAGGTGTCCGCTTACGAGAGGATGACGTCATTCAATAAGTACAATAGATGCTGCTCAACAAAGGGGAACTTTAACAATATAAATTTTCGATTTCAAATTTCAAAAGTTAAAATTCGGAAAAACGGATTTGAATAATTTTGATTTCCTTCAAAAGAACAATTCTCCAAGAGACAACAAGTATATGAGCAACACAGAGGCAAGTTACGGATTTATAAACAACCTTGAACTTCAATGGACGAAAACCACACGGAAGCAATTTGCAAACGACAAACGATGTCAAGAGCGTGGTTCAAATTTTCTTGGCTATCGAAAAACCTATCACCTGCTTCCATAAGTTCTCTGTGTGCTAAGTACTGCCATGGTTTTGCTGTTATGCGACTGATGAAATTACTTGCAAGACGAGATCCAACTTGTTCGTAGCGCGTGTTTGATGGCGATACCATACGGAAGTGGCTTTTGCGCCACAAGGTCGTGTTGCTATGACACCCGCTTTTCTGACGACATAACACACCAGTGTTGAATTACTTATGCATTGTTTGCTTCAGCACTCACAAAAGAAAAGGCAGATCAAATTACCGTTCTCAGGTTCAATCATTTCTGGGAACTCGAGTCATGAAACTGAAAGGCCCAGAAATGGGTAAACGTTGGTCTTTAGCAGCTGTTTATGATGATGTGGCGCTTTGATGTTGTTAAATTATGCAACACAAAAGCTGTTGCCGTGACAGTGCGCGTGAATGGAACTCGACCTTCAAAGAAAGGCCTTGTAACAACTGTTAACATGTCCGCTTATGGGAGGTTTGTTGTCCGCAAGGGACTCACAAAATGTGCCAGCTGTCCGCGTTAGACAGGTGTCTGCTTGCTGGAGGTGTGATCTATTGAATTTTTGACTGGGGGACCGAAAGGTGTCCATTTACAAAAGGTGTCCGCTTAGGTGAGAATGCTCTTGGTCATCCTCAAGAAAGCGATGCTAGCTATCAGCCAATGTCTTATCTGTTGTCTGATGCTGTTTATCTAATTAATTTTGTTAGGCCATTGACCTTGCTGGTTTGCTCCAGTGTAATTTTCTTGGCAAAGGAAAGTGCCCGAACTATTAAGTTAAGTACGCACAGTACCTTCAATAAATTGGTCACTGCCTCCGTGTCTCCTTCAGGTGTAGAATCATGCACAGTGTCGTCAAAAATTGATGCCACATCATAAGATGGTATAATATTTTGCGTAAAGTCTTTGATCTTAATATCCAAGGCCCGACCTCCTGTGGCAATTCTAAATTTTTCTCCAATACACGTGAGGAACTAAAAAAATCTTAGTTGACCACCTAAAGACCACCCCTGCTCTGAGCCTTTCTCCATTGATGTGAATCAGCATTTTCAGAGTTTGCGGCATACAATATAGCTAGCATCACATTGACTTCGCTGTAGCCTTTCCTCCACTTCAGTTCCTTAGCCATTGACCTTGTCACATAACCAACTAGATAGTACAAGGTATCCAGTTCCCTATCGCACGTTTACAGCGATTTGCCAAAATATTCAGCATAGAACGTGTCCATGTTGTTGTGTTCACACAGCAAATACCAAAACTTCTCTATTTCGACTGCAAGACAACTGTCACCACACTTGAGATGACTTCAGGTGGGTAGCAAGCGTTGTTGGATATCTCCGCAATAGCAAGTTTGATGAGTTGTTTGAGCACAGAAACATCCCTTTCTCGCTTGGCGTGCTTTGATTTCTGGTGTCTTGTCTTTTCAGTGGCAGTGTTGTATGACTTGGCACATTCAGCGCAACCCAACTTCCCAACTACTGCCACCTACAATACGGATAATACATTTTATTTTACAGCCAAAACATGGATACCATATGTCAATCTTCATTGGCAAACAAACACAAGGGAGGAGAAATGGCATTGTCAATCAACTGTCACAGCATTTTCCTTGGCGAATCAGCATATGTTGATGACTGTTCATGATCAGAAGGTGCATGCTACAAACTAACACATTTTGGAGGGTGTGGCTGATATTGTGTTGCAAACAGATGATAATCATGTTTTCTTCCATGGCAGACTCAATAGTTTTATATGTGAGATTGGAGCCATGACCATCGAAATATAATACCAAATGCTTCTGCAAAGCTGCTCCTGATGAAACAAATACAGTAACGAACCAGCTTTCGAACCAGCTTTCATGTAGGCCTCTCGTTTTGCCTTTTCAACAAAAACTTTGCTGGCAGTCAGATTTGTATTGATTCCAGACTTGTCACAATTAAATTTTCTACCTGCCAAGCTGCTGTCTTCCGGTTTGAACCCGTTTTTTTTCAAACAATTGTCCACAGTCCTGATCCTCGAAATCCTCCCTTCACATTTTCTGCCAACAGTTTAGGCCATACTTGTGTTAACAGAGATGGGGATATGGCTTTGTCGACTTCTATCATTCTGCTTTCCCTAAAGAACGTAACAAGGACTTTCCTTCAGTGCTTCTTGACAGCTGTGAATACCCGGCAGCTAGAGGTCGGAGGGCGTGGCTTATATTGGGTGACAAACAGATGATAATGATTTTTTCTTCCATGGCAGACTCAATAGTTTTATATGTGAGATGAGAGCTATAACCATCAAAATATGATCAAATGCTTCTGCAAAGCTGCTCCTGATGAAACAAATACAGTAACGAACCAGCTTTCAAATGCTACATCATGCATCCCACCACTGGTAGTGCAGGCATAGCCAGTTCCTGGAGAACCCCGTGCAGTCCAGCTCTCATAAAGGTGTGCAGCTTTATAAACAACAATTGGCGTAGGGGATGGGCCATCGGCAGATGCACAAGACAGTACAGTATACATAGCTTTTCCCGCAGTGGGAGCCAGCATGTAGGTCTCTCGTTTTGCCTTTTCAACAAAAACTTTGCTGCCAGTCGGATTTGTATTGAGTCCAGACTTGTCACAATTGAATTTTCTACCTGCCAAGCTGCTGTCTTACGGTTTAACCTTTCTCACGCCAGAAGACCAAATCTGGCCTTCTCGACGCCCCCACTGTGCGCCACGAGACCAAATCTGGCCTTCTCCGAACTGTGTTTTGTTTTCACGCCATTATGTCCGTCTGTGACGTCGTACAGCGGTGATTTTGAGCTCATTTGAATCACAATAGATTCAGCTTCAAAAATAACATGAGGCACGTGATTGGTCCCAGTTGAAAATCAAGAGTAAATCGTGTTTGAAGTTTGCTGCATATTTTCATCCTCTTCGCCTCGCGCGTCGCGGCCGCTTCTGACAAACAGCAGAGTCGACGCTTCATGCAGCAAGGTCACGCTATCAAAAGTGTGGTCGAAAACTAATATAATCTTTCTGTAAACTCTTGTGAAAGACATGGATATTTCATTCAGTTGTCTAGTCTTGCTTTGGGCTGAAAAATCATTGAGAAACGCGAGAATTTTGCTTCCTCGCGTCTGCAGATAATCGTGTTCCCAGTTCTGTCTGCTGCATGGCCCTTGGAGAAATGCTTTTGATTTATCGAATCTGGAAGATTGGAAGCAAAGAATCGACGAAGAAAGGCCAGGAACGATTGATATACAAAAAATCTCGAGTTGTACCTCGTGTTCTAAGCTCTGCGTTTTGTCTTACGCTGCAACTCCGGCTCGGCAACAGAGCGAAGGTCGGGACCACGTGTTGCGACGTTGTCGTTCAAGAATGAAGGAAAAGGCGTATTTATCGGACTTGTGAACAACTCTGCTTGTTCAGCTACATTTGATGCATGTTCTCTACGCCTAGATATTCTTCTGCAAGCCATTGCTCCTATTTCTACACAAGAACCGAAGGAAGAGTTTCAAACGATGGCCGACCTCAATTTTCGAATCTGTTGTCCAGCAACTTGACGTGTTGCAGCTATTTGCATTCAAGTTGCAACATACAATCAGTGAAAAGGTTATCTTGTTCTCTTTATACTCATCTGCAGAGCATGATGTATTGCTAGTTGTTTCAAATTCAATCATCTTTCAAGCGCTTCGCCGTTCGTGTTTTGAGAATTTATTTGAGTTGTAATTCGATACGGAAACGGTCAAACCTCACAATTTAGCGTTCGTTGACTCCTCTGTTGTGTTGTCTGTAACATTTACAAATCTTCCCTCAACGAATGTACTATTTGTGTGAATATTTGTTTATTTTCTTGAATCGAGCACAATCAATTTAGCGAAAATAAATTCAGCTGAAGACAATGGTAAATGCTATTCCTGTCTGTCGCGCATGACTCTGTGGGAGATTTGTGACGCTTTGCGACAAGATCTACAGCTCTGATTTTCAACAGCGTTTAGTGAGACATCTGTTTATCTCAGCGACTTCAGACTTGTTCGATCAGACATGTAATCGAGCAAGCTAAAAGTTTCCTGAACATTGTAAGGATGTTAAATCAGAGCTACTGCCTCAAAATCACCGTTGAATGAGAGTCATGCAAATTTTGCGGCTTATCCAAAACACCTCTGGCGAGCGGGGGGGAGAACTCTCATATTTCATGGCTTGGGAAAGGTTAAACCCGTTTTTTTCTCAAAGCACTTCAACACACAGTTTTGAAAAATTCGTCAATAACTTTAACGCCCAGACTTTTGTTGCAACTGACTCAAGAGCTCTGGCTTCTGAATGCTGAGCCTATTCAACCGCCGCCGCTTGAAAGAAATCAACTAGTCTTTTCCAGGGACATTGTCTCTGGAGGGGCACTTGTGTTTAGAATTACTTGAACATTACACTGATCTCATTGGAGCTGCCCGTTGAAAAGCTCTACTTCCTGCTTTTTGGGTTGGTTTTGTGACCCATCTACGCAACGCAAAGTTTCTGGGGAAACCTTAGCCTCATTAGTGGCACTTTGGATGGACAAGCCTTCCTCTACCAATTGCCAACGAAACCTAGTTGAATCAAGATTAGAAAAATGTCATTTCAAACTCAGTCAGAGTGATCCCTAGAGATCATAGCTCTGATTGAAAACCTGTCTTTTTATAGTCAAGGAGACATTCTTATGGCATGTATATCATGTTACCTTGCATGACATTTGCATTCCCCCGTGAGAGGCTTGCACTCCCAGATAACTTCTGCCGCAGTCTTCCTGTGCCGAAGTCACACATTCTGACTACCATTTCCTCACTCATCAAAATATTGCCTGGCTTGATATCGCCATATACAACCATGACCTCATGCAGATAGGCCGCTTCCTTGAGGATGTCTCTCACCACATTTAATTTTACATTTTCTTCGAGGTTAATCTCCTGGTCAATGTAATTTTCTAGCGAAGACCCAGTCACAGATTCTGTCACGATTGCTAAGTCTCTCTTGCAGGATGAAATCCCAATGAAGGTGGCATTATTTGGATGGCAAACCCCTGTATGCACTTTGCACCCCACATAAAAATTCCCCTTTGAACATGATAGCTCTCTGTAGTAGTTGTCAGCGACACTTGCTCCTACCCAATTGCCTTTGAATACTGTACTGTAGGACCATAACACAACCTTTCTATTGACATTCAATATTTTGAATAGAATCTTGCCGATGGTGCTACGAGGCTCTAGCACAGGAGTTGATTGTTTCACGGAAGATGAAGAAACTCATTTGAATAACAGATGTTCTTCATGAAGGCTAGGTTTGTGCGAAAACATTCCACATGATGTATGAAAACTATTTAAAGTCACACCTCGGTAAATTGGACTTTTTGGATAGTTTTCTCTAGACATGATACTTCGACTGGAAATTTTGTAGCTTGAGCATGACATCCTCTAATTTTTTTTTAATGGGACCCAGCTACATCAATATTCTGTAATGCTACCACATTCTTGATTATATTGGTAGATGCAAAGCAAGACATAATTCCATCATCAGAAATGAAGACAATCAGCCATTTGTTGTCTTGCCTTACGCGATTTACAAGGCAGAAATTCACTTGTAACAACTACAGTAACGCCGAGAGTGTGCGCGGCACATTCGCCAAAGTTGAGTAATCGTTTATATTAGTGTTTTTAATTAACATTTGTATTTGAATAAAATATATAAAAGTTCAGAACTACAGTATTGATTTTTACAATTTTGACACAAGATTCTGCTGCCGAAGAGGCTTTACACCTTTGATTGAATACAAGGGTGTCTCCCATCTGCGCTGTTAGAATATTTTCAAGCCATATTCGCGATTTCCGAGTTTCCATGGACTGCCGGAACCTGTAATCGTTTCTATTTTATTTGAGAACTCGCTGAAATTTGGTAGGAAAGACTTCCACGTTGAAGTCGTAATGTTGCGTCAATTTCTTGACCGTTGGCAAGCTGTGGACATATCCAGTGAGTTTCGCTTATGAAAAAATTCACAGCAACTATGAGTAAATGTCACCTTGTCAATTAGAAATGCGTTCCATTACCAAAGTGGCACTTCTAAATCTTTTGAATGGGACCCAGCTACATCAATATTCTGTAATGCTATCACATTCTTATTTATATTGGTAGATGCAAAGCTAGACATAATGCCATCATCAGAAATGAAAGACAAAATACCTTGTATGTCACAGGACAATCAGTCATTTGTTGTCTTGCCTTACACGATTTACAAGGCAGAAATTCACTTGTTACAACTTCAATACTAATCTTTTACAATTTTGTTACAAGATTTGTACATTGAAATTCGAAACAAAACAAATTGTGCTTACTTTTACTTGAATGTGTGGCTTTGAAACGCTTTTCTGTACTTTTGGCTTAAAATTCTGTTTCTTACATATCTTATTTGTTGTGTGGAAACATGTCAACACAAGCATTCAGATTCTGTTTGATAATGCTCTTAAACTAAGATTATTAAAATAATACATTACTCTTCATTGGTTATCTGCTGTGCTTGCTCCTACCCAGTTGTCTTTGAATACAGTACTGTAGGACCATATTACAACCTTTCTCAAATGGAATCTCGTCGGTGGTGCTACAAGGCTCAGGCGCAGTAGTTGATGGTTCCACGGAAAATAAAGCAAATCATTTTAATAACAGGTGTCTTCATGAAGGCTAGGTTTGCGCCGAAACAATTTCTATTGACATGCAATATTTTGAAGGGAATCGTGTGGATGGTGCTACGAGTTTCTTGCGCAAGAGTTGATGGTTTCACGGGAGATGAGGTGAATCATTTTAACAACAAGTGTCTTCATAAATACTAGTAGTTTGCGGCAGATACATGGCCATTAACCAAAGTACAGTCAGAGAATAGTTGGTAATGGAAAAATAGTATAGAAGGTGTTTTGCAGCATTCAAACTAAAATTTTATGCCCAACAACACATCCAAAATCATGATTGGCAGCAGATAGTCACTTTCTTTTTTCCGGTCACATTCCAATTTATTAGCTGCATTCTCACGAGGAGCCTGTTAGTTCATGACTTGCAAGTGCACACACAGACTATGAAAATTCGCTGCTTGCTCTGTTGGGGGGAGCCTCTTGAGATCCATCACAATGTTCGCGCTTGACACGCTTTCCGTGTATCTTAAATATCGAAGCCTTGATGGGGAATCATCCTCCTTTCCACCTTAAGGAATAATTATCTCCTGGAACAACTTACTCTGCTGGGATAGAGGGTTTACTGATGATCTTATCGATTTCCTTTATGTCTTTGCAATTATCATGCTTCTTCAGGATCCTAATCTTCCCCATCCGATATGTTGCCGAAGGTGTATGGCAGCCAATCCAAGCATAAGAAAAACGGGAGATGGTTGGCTGTAGACGCTCCTACGTTTTCAACCAAGTCCTTTACACTCCATATGTGAATTTGTTTCCTTACCTTAGTATTGGCTTATGACTTGAAATAGGTGGTATTCCTACCTACCTTCCATTGTGCATGAGCAGAACAAGAATTGGTATCATCTATTGCTACATGGAGCTGGGAGCGAGGAAAGGCTAACTCAAGAGCAGATGCAACTATTGTCATATCGGCATCTCTGTTGCTGTTGTAGGCAACGATGTGACCGCCTGTGAGCAGAGCCGTGGACAATATTTTCGGGAACCGGGAATCAATTTCGGGAATTTTTTCCCGGTTTTTGGAAGAAAATCTTAAAAATGATCAATGATCAACTGGCTGACTTGACCTTACAATTTATCTACTCAAGTTTTCTGCTATTTTCCCACCATAGACAGAATACTGACAATATTCTCTTCGGTGAACGACGGAACGCGATGTTACGGCCGCCATTTTCAGTCACGTGCAGTTGCGATCACTCACACATGGCAAAATCCATTGTTCTGCAAAGCCTGCGCGTTGTTTGCGGCCAAGTCACACTCTTGTGCGAAGATCTTGCAGCTCAGCGTTTTCGAAGACACGTGGCTGACAAAGTCGTTGAAAAGACGTTGATTCGCTGCGGGTAGTCTTCATTCGACCAAAAAAGTAACGGAAAGGGAATTATCTTGACGGTGTGGCGATGATTCTTGGAACTGACTTGAAACAGAAGTAAAAGTGCGATGATTTTGAAATCAAAGCAAGCTCGATCGCTGTTTGGAAATGCGTTCAAACGAAATGGAGATTACACTGGCCGAGTTCTAAAACCAACAACGAGGACTTGCTGACTTCAGAAGGAAGTTTAGTTTCATGTGTAAATGCACTGAATGGAAGTTATTTAGCAAATAGAGCGACAAGAAGCGGCTTTCCCAGCTGGTTTTACCGTGCCACCGTTTGAGTGTTTGTTGAACTGCTGCACCAGCGCTGTTTTATACATTGATTTTCCGAATTCATCTTCAATTCATTATTGCTTATTGCAAGCTTGCTTCCTTAAGATGTTTCTGTTGAAATCCAAGCATTGATATTGGGGTAGAGTACAGAATAAAGCCAAAACGATGCAAACAAAAAAACGGGACTCAAACGTGTCCCGGTTTTCGATTTCGGGAAAACGGTTGATCAATTTCCCGGAAATTTCCAGCCCTAATGGACAACAGTGCAATGAATGGACTTTTATTTCCTTGGTTTAAGAGAAAGGCCTGCTGTGTGCACTGCACCTCCATGTTTGTTTTCATTGTGATGTATGTAGATCTTTGCACAACTCTGCTTTGGTGCTCATGGTCTTTAAGTGATGGACCGTGAAAGTAACCATAAAACACGATGCAGCACTTGCCATATTGGTGCTGCACGTACGTTGTGACTTTGTGTTGTGTACTGCACAAGGATGTCTGCATATGTTGCTCTGTCCAAAATATGTGCGAAAGCCACACGTTTCGAATGGACAGCTGACTGTGCGAAGGCATTTGACCTGCTT
>OFHS01005081.1:0-12484 GCA_900245855.1 Calvadosia cruxmelitensis
TTTCACAACTTTTTTGCGTTGATCCCGGTAACATTTTGAAAGTCGACTTTTTTTGAACCACCCTAGTGTACATGCTCAAGCAGAAGAGCGAGGCGCTAGACAAATTCCGCAAATGGAACAAAATGGTTGAGAATTCATCTGGGTGGAAGCTGAAACAGCTCCGCAGTGACAATTGCGGCAAGTATATTTATACACGATATTTACACATACTTAAAAGCGGAAGGAGTCAGCAGGCAACTCACTGTGAAGAAAACGCCAGAGCAAAAAGATGTCGCAGAGAGGAGAAACCACAGCTTGGTGGAAGTTGTGCGATCCCTGCTGAGCAAAGCAAAGATGCCCCAACGTTTCTGGGCGGAAGCACTGAACACAATTGTTTTTTTTCTCCAAAATCGCAGTCCAACCAAAGCTGTAAAGGCGTAGACGCCATATGAGGCGTAGACGGGACATAAGCCATGAGTTTGGCACTTGCAAGTGTTCGGGGCTACTGCTTATATGCACATTCCCAAAGATGAAAGGAAGAAGCTGGACTCTGCACGACAGCTGAACGCAGGACGAGGAAAGCGAAAGCGACGGGCACATTTTGTTGGACTCACCCAGCATTGGTGAACAAACAGCGGGAGATAACACCACTTCGAACGCTGAACCTGTGCGGGTTTCGTCGGGTGAAAGGAAACAACCAGATCGCTATGGCGAGTGGGCTCAAGCCGCTTTGACCAGCACATGGACATTTTCTGCTTTAGTCACACGGAAATTTCTATCCCACTTTTCCAAGTAAAAAACCTAAACTTACAGGGTCACTGGTCCTGGATTTTGCTGCTGTGTTTTGCTGTTCCAGGAAAACGCTAATTCTGCACGAATAAATGTATGACAGGCCCTTCCAGACCAATAAATGTTATATTATCGAAATTTTGCCAGGCAGTGTTAATTCAGAGTGGGCAGACTACAAACTGAATTGCTATTTGATGATAATAATCCTTCCAATATTATGTTGAGCATTCAGTAACTCAACCAACTTTGGCATGATAAACACATTCACGTTTTTGTCGCCCTGTCGTTGTGAGAAACGTAATTGTCCAAGCAAAGCAAGATACTGCAAAACAGCAAAGAATAACAGTACATTGGTAGAGTGTTAAGGTTTTTCGACTTTTGTTTAAAGATCTCCCATACGTACCACCGCATTCTTAACCAATAAAAGAACTTATTTCTGCCCTGTCCTCGCTCAACCCAGCGCGATAAGCACATGTTTTAACTCTTTCACGCACAGCCGCTCACATGAATTTCCCATCAAAAGATAATGGTTGTGACCTTTACACCCACAACAATAGCTGGTTCAAATGACGAATAGGAGGTGTTGAATTTCAAAAGCCCTAAAACTGATCTAAACAAACTGAAACGCGACACAACTGCTGCCAGGTTCTCAAGATATGAAAACATTTTAAAATGCAATCAATTGTAAAGCCAAGACATACCAGAGAGAAATTATAATAAAAATAAATAAATAAACCTGTGCTGCAGGCGTGCGATCGCATGCCTAAAACTACAATCGATGAGTTACAATTATATATAATCTGTACCCTCCATTTTCTTTTTTAATGTTCATATCACCAATGTTAAATCTTCCTGCAACATGTACCTCCTCCGTTCTAAAAACCTTGCTGAACCCCATTGGATTACACAATGAAACATGAATATCTAAAAATGTTGTTCCCTTCCACAGCTTCTTTGCAACGGGAAAAGCACCAGCTCTGCAAAGCGAAATCTGCCTCCCGGAAATGTTCTGGCTAATTTTCGGATTCAGCTTTGTAAACACAACTGTCATCTTCACACATGTCACAACACTCCCAATGGAAATTTGTTCCATCGTCCTGGGGTTTTCTAGAAAGGTTAGGAATATCGACCGCCATACAGGATTGCCACTTGCTGACATTGACCGTCGACCGCTCCCACGTTGGAGACAACATTCACCCGGACAGGTACAGCAGGGATATGTGTCTATCTCTGTACCCTCCTGTTGTAAACAAACTTCACAGTAACAAACGCATCATGCATTGCAATTCCAGCTCCTCCACATCAGCGACTATGGGACATCTAACTATTTTATGGACTCCACCACTTCATTCAGCGTCCGTCCACCAGAACTGGCTATGTTCGACAGCCTCGAAACTTATTCCAGATGCTTCATTCGTCTAGGGCTCGCCACCTACATCATCTCCAACGACCTGAGGCTGACACCGTGGATCGACGGCGCAAACCGGCGCATAAAGATCAGACTCCCCCACCTTAGCGAGACAGTCGACTTTCTTACCAACCACGTCGAACCTGCAATTCCAGGTATAAACAGATACCTCCTACAAAATACAACAGCTACGTATTACACAATTATACAACACCTAGCTCACATTTCATATCTTCATCTTCCCAGGTCGGATTGAAATGCTGCCGCTCTTGACGCAGCTGAGAGATGAAATGAATCTTCACGACGACAACACTCCTTGGACGTCTTTTTTCTCACAATTCGTCCACACCAAGTGCGAAAAGCGGAATGTCGTTGTTCTGCCGTGCCCTGATGTTGAGAATGCCGTCGTTCCTATACCACATCGCCCTTACACTCGGTCGATTTAACAATGAGTTCGACCTGGTAACGTCATCAACCAACATGTGGCAGCTCCTGAAGGGTGCACGACTGATTGCCCGCTGGCAGTCTCCCACCCTTTCAGAGCTGCACAACATCGTCCATCGATTCGTCGATGAACAATTGCGGTTCTTGCCCATGTCGTGCAGGATTCTGGAAAAGTCGATTGTTAAGGTCAGACATAATAGCTTCCAGTATTTCAAGCCATATTGGAAAGCTACTTCATAGTAATTATAACACTCGACTTATTTGCACAGCATGTCTTCAGATCTCCTACTTCAATGGATACATATAGTAAAATTTAAACAGCATCAGATCTGCACTGCAACATAACCTGCCTGTACTTACATTCCTATCTCCCACCACAGCTATGTACAACGACTTACGTAAGGGGGAGTGATGTTTCCAAGTGAAGGGAACATGATCTTCTCCATCACCTTCTGCAGAAAGACGTCAATGACATTGCCCACCTTCGTAGACGCAACCATATCATCAACTAACTTCAGAACGAAATTTTCACTTCCAGGTGTACCATGCTATGGAGCAGTTCCTTTTCCACAGAACAACCCCGATGCCTCTACCCAACATCACACCATACGAGATCGCTGTCTCCATGCGTGACAAATTGACTGAACTGCTGCAGACAAGAGCACAATTGACAGCCGCCGCACTGCAGGAGTTCAACCTGCCATCGTTTCCCCCACTCCATGATGTCGTCGCACTGTCAGCACCAACGTACGTAACAACAATGGGTGCTGCCAACGGTCAAACACAGCAATCAATCGCAGAGCAGCAATCGGCACTAGCCTCCTGCAAAGAGCAGATAGATTGCTACATGACATCGAGAAATGGCACTGCCCAATTTGTTCCGTGGACGATCATTGTCGGTCCGCCAGGTGCTGGCAAAACAAGAGTTGTGTGTACCCCCATGCTTTATTGCATTTCTCAAGGCCTTCGGGCGGAAGTCATCAGCGTCACCTCAGAACGAGCTCGTCGACTAAGTGGAGAACATATCCATCTCCTGTTCCGGATACCGGTTGTAGACTCGCGTGTCTTATTTCCCATCAAGATGGCCCAACAGGCGTGTAACGATCTCACCAAACATCCAGTGCAAGTGGCAGCACTGCGTGCCATTGATGTCTTCGTACTGGAAGAAATCGGACTGATGTCTTCAGAACTTTTCGTCGCCATGGACCACATCCTCAGGACCGTCCACAACAACAACTCACCCTTTGGGGGGAAGGTACTGCCGCACGCTGATATCAATCATTACTGTGAGCATTGCAACGTCAACTGTTCATTACTGGGCATTACTGCGTACCTGACGTCTTGCGACAAACCTCACTGCACTCATACTGCCGTCAACAGGCGACTGAAAACGTGTACATCATCATCCATTGATGGTCTTACGGACACGGATAATGGCAATCACATGACAAACAACAATTAACCCAACTGTTATCTTCTTTCAATTGAAACAGATATCTACTGGCAACAGGTGACCCGCACCAGCTGCAACCCATCGACGGACGGATACTCTGGATGGGAAGCACGCTCTTTCTTCACTTCCACATGATCTACCTGGAAGAGCAAGTGAGTTTGCTGCACAACATAATCTGCATGTACATTTTCCAGGCAAAACAGAAGTCATTGTAGCTCTATCAAATTGCAACATTTCAGGTCAGAGCCGCTGCTGACCAACATCTACAGCACATCAACTGCATGCTACGTGGCGATCCGCTTGACATTGACATTGAACGTGCACTGTCGCAAATTGCCAATACTGCGTCCTTTCTGTCAACATGGGAAGAGGTTGATGAAGGTTCGTCCATCTGCAATTACAATGATTGCATCCAAAGAGATCTCCTCATTCAAATAAATAGCAGCAGTGGAAAATCTTATATCTTACAGGTATTCTGAGAATCGTCCCAAAAAGAAAGGCCCATGATGTATTGACTGAGAATTACATCGCTCAGAAGCAGCAACAACACCGAGGCTTCCTTGCAGTTGCACGTGACGAGATTGAGTCCACACCCGGCAACTGGCGAGAGACAACGAGCAACAAAATCATTGCCCAGCTCAACAGGGTGCTCAATGAGCCAAAAAAGGTGATGATGATGATACAGCTTTGAGGAAACATATATCAACGAAAGTACGGCCTATATTTAAAATTTGAGATATTCATACAACCATTAAATACAAACAAGAGGCTACGGTTCCTTATCATATATACCAATGTACTAAAATGTTGATTACCATTTAACTATGTTGCAATTTCATACATTTTATTCCTCATTTTAATTTGTTGCAAATTTACACCTCTACATTTAGGTCTATGTATACGTGGGTGCAGTTCTATGTCTGACATATAACCAAACAGATGGCATTCGATTCAGCCAGGGACAACTGCTCAAGGTCGTCGCCTTTAACGAGCAACTTCAAACTGTAAGTGGAACATTACTGCAAGTAGCTCCAGGACTGCAGCAACAGACAATCACGATACGGAGGCGCTACACCATGCCGAAACTGGTCTGCAGTGGCAAACGAAAGGGACGGCGTCACGTGCTACCTCTAGCAAATTACGTCGCGTCCACAATTCGTAAGGTCATGGGTAGCACCTTGCCAGCCATTGCAACAAAGGTTTCCACTACGGACAAAGCATACTCCATCTGGATGCGGTAAGCATTATATGAGTACAAAATGGAGAAGTAAATGCAGTACTTTTCTCACCTGCACTACTAACATTGCGTAAATTTTCCATGTCTACAAACATACGCAGGCAACAACTTCTGGTACTCATGTCACGTGTGAAACACTTGAAGGACATCACTTTCGTTGGCTCTAAGCAGGACACCTTCCTTGCTCTTCGACAGGTACATCATACAGAACATCAACATTGCTGTCAACTGCCGACATGCATTGCCTACACTGCCACTGAATTACGGCACAGATTCCTGCCAACCAACTTTCAATTTCCTTCTTTCAGATCATGCGGATACCATCAGAAATACCAACCAGAGCAGACATGCTCCTCCGACGTCTGGCAGGCAGGACGCCGCCAATTGTCCTCAAACCGAGTGCGGCAATGATGGTTCCCCCTCCACGTGGAATCCTCATCCTGTACAGCGAACTACAGCCAACTACCTTCAACATCTTGGATGCACAAGACATGCTACAATCCTTGACGTTCGCAAATTCCTGCGAAAACCTGCAACGGATCCCCCAACGCCACCTTCAGCCGTTGAAAGTCTACGCCGTTTTCTCAGCTTGGGCAAGCGACGCAGACGGCGCTTGACAGCAGTCAGCATGCTGCACACTAATCCGACAGCATCTGCGCTTCTCAAGCAATCCTGCAAACGCTGTTGCTGAAAGCCACAGCAGCATTGGCAACGCAAACATGCGAAGCAGCGCTGTAACCTGCTGCCATTTAAAGCATCTTGCATCGACGATGTAGTTCTTCTCTAAGTTTTTCTGTACCATTTCCTTAAAAGCGAAACACACCTACCCTGTCCATGACAATTGTACATACTTACGTACTTACATACATACTACGTACTTACATACATACTACGTACTTACATACATACTACGTACTTACATACATACTACGTACTTACATACATTGTACCTATGTAACTATATACTTCCTATTCCATTTGCGTGTGCACATATTTAACTTCTCAATATTGCAAAGGCATTTGTGCTAAGAAACAGGTGGTCATCATTGCAGCCACTAGCAAACGCAAAGTCTGTACTTTTCTTTTGGGGATGGTTTCTTTGACTATCCTGCCACTCTTCAATTCCATTACAACACAACATTACTACAAATAAAAAAAGAGGTATGAAAGGGCCAGACTGCAGAGTATGGCACATCTCGCCTAGATCTCGGGTACACAGGCTAAAATTTTCAGGTGCAACTGCACAAAATGCTGGAAAAGATACTGAAGTCCACACTTTAGGTGCAGAAATGAACAAAAGAACGAGTACAGTTCAGCAAAAATGCAATTTGGCAACTGTTTGTTAGCAAGAATTTCTGTGTTCACATCGAAATGAAGAGCAGTAGACATTATTTTTGTTGTACAGCCCAATCTCAAGTGCTCAAAATTCTAAAGCTCAACAGATCTCGGGTGCACACTTGCCAGGCTCTGCAGTCTGGTGAATGGGGGGTATGTTTCCAGACAGAAAGACGTTTTCATAGCGCTCGGAATAACGACAACAACAAATACCTGAATGTAAAATGCCCACTATTTTCCATCCACGTGGGACAAAGAACTGCAGCAAGCAACAACTCCAAGTACTTCCAATGAAAATGCTATCTTTCGCGACCTACGCAGCTGCATATATTCACAGTAAAAAAACACAAACAGGTGCCATCATGGAATCATCTCCTGAAAACTCACCACGTGACAACTCGCACAACGCCGACCCAGGACCCAAGGCCAACACAAATGGCATGTAGACCATCATCCTTTGCAATTCCCTACCTCCTCCATGCCCTTTGTGCGGGTTGGGGGAGCACTTGCTTGTAGTATTGCTCCTCGAAATTATGGCTTCCACGGTCACTTGCAAATGATTCAAATCGCCAGCTGAAACAGCCCAAAGTACACGCCTCGAGGAGAGCGGTGGTACTTCGCTTACCGCTTCCAAGCGACCAAACGCAGCCAGGCACAGCAGATCATTACAAATCAATTCACAAGCGAGGTATGTGAGCACATGGTACATTTCTTTACATTAACTTGCCTTATTCGTGCGGTTATATCTAAATTCCTCTGCTGTCAGTTCTTCAATTTCCTCCTGGGGTCCCTTCAGAAGTCACGCTGTTGTTTTCGCCACGGAAACTATGTAAAATTCGTCCCAATCTTCTGTCGACTTGGACATATTCCTTCCTTCTTTTCCCATACAAACAAAAGTGTCGAAGCAACCCTGCTGAGCATATGCAAATGTTTCGCGCTCCCACGGCTCGTACAAATGTTTCTTTCGTGCACTTGCCCTCACAAATACTGAAATATTTTTACATGCCCACACGAAAAAATGTGTGGCCTACATTCCACGGTAATTCGGGCGAGCCATTTTATTGCAGAAAATCGGGGCAGGGCACACGGCAATCACAACGTTTTCCCAAGTAAAACATCTCCCATCGTACCAAAATGCGCATGCGCGAAATTGGCTGCCATGGCAACAAGACCAGAGTGAATAAAACCATGATCTAGCCACATAAGACGGATGGGCAGAACCAGGGGACGATGTGCAGATGTAGAATTCAGGGTCACGCCCTCCCGCTGCTATGGCGACAACTGCTTTTCTGAAAATGGATAAAAACGGGATCTGACTACATGCAACCAACTGGGAACATTATGGAAACGCAATGCCATGACAAGTGAGGTGCCACGCCTACTTTTAGAGAAATGGGGAAAACGAGAATCTCAGTGCCTGCGACCAATGGGCAACATCAACGGACGGTGATACAGCGGGATTTAAAGTGCCACGACCTTCTGATGCCATGCAAAGAGCTATCTGTGGTGGATGTAACTACTCTTCTTGAAACTGGCACGGACATATGCAGCAGGGACTGACGTCGTTCAACTTTTGGCGATTGGGCCCGGGCGCTCAACGACAGGCCCCTGTGCATTACTTGCTCTTCCTGCGCCTCGCCTCCTGCGCATTGCTACAGTGCGCGGGGCACTCTGCGCACCATTGACAACATGGGTGGGTGGGAAATCACAAGAACTGCGGGTGCGGGTCACCACCCGGCCCGCCGCTCCTGCGTTGCATGTGGCTCCTGCCAGCAGACGATTGATCGATCAATCGAACGATCGCGACCAACAGCGTTGGCGTTTAGCATCAAACCAAGTATCAAACAATCACAGTAATCAAAATTGGACTTGCAGCTCGGGGGACATGCTCCGCGCAGCGGCCAGTGGCGTGTTAGCGCCCCCGAGTGTGAAAGCGTCGCAGCACAGTGTACGATATCTACTATGGATCCCTATACTGTTATCTGATTCGCCGAATCGGATTTAATCTCAGAATTTACTTAAGCAATCACCGCCATCCCAACGCAGACGTGCGTGGATGTAAGAAAAACGTATGAGAAAATTTTCTGGCATAGTAGCAGTATCGTGCGTGTGTGCACGAGCAGAAACGCAAAAAACGCGTGCAAATGGCCCATTGTTCTAGTGCGGGTGTGAGATCGCAAATCCCATTGTCCATCCTTCCATTGATTGGTCTGGGCCTTCCTCCACGTGGGGGAAGGCCTTCCACGCGTCAATCAGCTAAGGGAAGGCGCCAAAACAGATTTTGGGTTAGGGGGCTGCGGGCGGAGCGCTAGAATCACATAGGGAGGAGGGTGGGACTTAAAGGGGGTTTCCTGGCAAAGAGCTGTACTGTACTGCTCATGGCTTACTAGATCTTACGAAGAAGCGATCGCTTGTCAGAGCAAAGGCCAGTGGAAGGACGCAATGATGCAAGAGCTTGCTTCACTGACAAAGAATGAGGTGTGGGACTTGGTGAAACTGCTAAAAAGGCAGAGCAACAGTTGGCAGCAAATGGGTATTCAAGGAGAAACTGGATGCAGACGGCAACGTAGAGTGTTTCAAAGTGCGTCTAACTGCACAAGGATATTCTCAAAGCCCTGGAGTCAATGATGACGAAACATTCAGCCCCGTTGTAAGACTCAACACAGTCAGGATGCTTGTTGCAATAGCTGTCCAACGAGTCTTAAAGTTGCACCAGATGGATGTCAAGACTGCACTTCTAAATGAAAATTTGGATGAAGAGCTTTTTAACAGCCACTGGAATTTGCTACTGATGAACAGTGTCATCTAGTGTGCAAGCTGAAAAGGAGCATTTACGGACTGAAACAAATGCCCAGTTGCTGGAACGAAAGACTGCACACCTTCCTCGTCGAGCTGGGGTTCGAACAGGCAGCAAGCGGCCCCTGTCTCTACTCATCAAATTTAGAAGGAGGGTATTTCTTTCTGGCTGTCTACTTGGATGATATTATTCTGGCTGGCGAAGATGAGACGAGAATTGAAGTCATCAAGGACAAACTTTCTCGACGGTTTGGGATGACAAACATGGGGGAGTTGGCATACTTTCTTGGTGTGAAAGTTGAGCAGCGCTGTAACTCAACTTGGATTGGACAGCCAGCATACATCGACAAGATCTTATCAGAATTTGGAATGCGTGAATGCAAGCCTGTGGATACGCCAACGGAACATTTGCAGCAAGTCGATTATTTGATTATTGATTATTACTATTTGATTATTTCACGTGTGGTTTAACAAACACTAGCCAGTAATAACAACAAACCTGGCTGGCGTGGCTGATGCAGGTGCATTGACTTCAGAGAAGTAATCTTGATTTGACTGACAGCCTCGAATCACCTCCGCTACCGTGTTGACAGTCTGGAAAGGTGCAAACCAACAGAATATCAGTACCTTATGAAACTGACACTGGAAAGGAGGATAAGACTAGTGATGACAAGCAGAGCACCAATGGGTTGACCACCACTGCACCTCTGTCAAGATGTCAGGAGGAATACCACTGGCCATCAGGATGTCACAAAGCGATTTCAAAAGACCTGGAACAAGGGAGCAGCACAGAACACACTCAATATCAATAATGTCTACAACAAAATTAATGCATTTGCCAGCATGACTTGACCTCATGCCTACCACAGTGGCTCATGACTTTCTGGAAACTCAATGTCGCTTGAGGCGGATTGCCAGGGGAGACAAGGATTCTCAACAGCTGTAGGATTGAAAATAAATAGGGGCAGTGGTTTGGTGCCAAGAAATTACATATTAGACTCACAACAGATTAGAACCGCAATTGCTCACTCACTTTATGCCGCAGCCGCAACAAAATTTCCTGATCATATTTTCAAATATACAAACTCTCACCTGAAGCATCCGCAGCACATTGTTGACTTTGTTAGGTTGCCAACCGGCCTCATCTGGGTCAAAAATTAAGCAAATAAATCATTAGAAAGTAGATAGGCACATAGGCACCCTGCGCCATTTAAGGACAACAAAGCCAAAAAGATACCTACACAAACAAACATCAACCTATATGCATTCGATGATCCACAAAATGTCTTTACCTGTCAGTGCACTGTTACTGAATTCAAAGAATGGCTTCAATCTCTGCGTATAGCTACAAGAAATAGATAAAATGGTTCAAGATTTATGAAAACCGCAGATTAGGTCAAATACGGATGCAAGTACTGCAGACAAAAGCCATTGAAATTTTAATACAATTTTCCCACTATAAACAAAAGATGGTTTGGAGAAAAATCTCGAAAAATCTAACAGAAAGGGACTGAATTGTCTCAAAAATAGACCGACAGTTAGCCTACACCAATTTTATGGCTGTAAGTCATCTTCCTCAGAAAATCTGCTTTAATGTTCCCAAAACAATTCCTATTGACAAAGATGCAAGGAAGGGAACGTGCCACGTAAAAAATGTTGAAGTTTGCATCTACTTCGTTTGACAGCACAGAATTTAGAGAAGTTTCATGCCAAGTGTTCTTTAAGTCAAGACTTTGACACTCTGCTAAAACTAATAATAATAATAACGTCATGGGCTAAAGAGCCCGTGGACGACCATGAACAAAGAATTAACAAATATTTACAAAGATAATAGTAAGCATCAATGCCAGTACAGTGTCATGGGATGGTGACGTTCTTGATGTGTAGCTACATTGCTAAATGGCAGACGCTGAACGGCTTGCTGCATCACTACTTCGATATTGCTGCCTGTCCATCGAGACAGCGAGTCCATCCAACGTGAAACGTGGTCTGCCACGACCACGACTCTTGCCTGCTGGGAGCATTTGGATGAGGTCACTGGCTGCATCCGAGTGGCGGGCAAAGTGACCAAGCCACCTGTACTGCTGCTTAAAGTGCCTATGACGGATAATTATTTATTTCTTAAACCGATAGATATGATCCAGAATATGCCTTCTGCAAAAAGAATTTTTCAATTTGAGCAATATTTAGTACCTTTATGATGCCTTGAAGTTCGAAAATTATTGCGCAATCAATTAAAAATGGTTGTCAAACGAAAGGTGTGAAAGGGGCGGAGAAACAGAACCCATGTCGTTTCCACAAGAGAGCTTACTACGTGGAAAAACCAGTCGTCGCACTTTGCCAGCTTGTTACTCATTCCAGCGGATAGCAATAACTTAGCGATTTCATGACACTCATGCCGCATGTATTGAGACTACGTCTGCTAAATTTCGTTGCTATCGCTAGCCGAGAACTATTTTAAAAAGATTTTTATATCAAGCCAACCAGTATATTTTGTTGCGCTGGCGTCAAGATTACCTCTCCCGCCGTCTTCCACGACGGAGCAGCGCTTTCGTTTGTATTTGACCGCATTGTGGTTCGCAGCTCATTAAGCACATCGTCGTGTTTCCTTGTTTGCTTGCTTGTGGGATTTGGAAATAGGAGACATCACGATAAGTCACGACAAGAGAGATGTTGGAGTAGTCCTGACTGAGGTCCTGAGATTCGGAGAAATGAAATGGGGCTGGGCTGCTGTGAAAGCAAACAATTGTCGTGTCTCTATGGCAACGAGACAGCCTTGCACAATGCGAACAATAGAAGTGTCTGAAAAACAAACGAGCGCCCTGCGCTTGACTGATCGTGATGATGGAGTTGCAAAGAGCAGGGGAGCAAACGCCAAATAACAACACACGAAGCAGGCTTCAACAGAAAACAGCACGGTCCATAAATTAAGGTCTCCA
The DNA here is from genome assembly GCA_900245855.1 of Calvadosia cruxmelitensis. Lineage (NCBI taxonomy): Eukaryota > Metazoa > Cnidaria > Staurozoa > Stauromedusae > Kishinouyeidae > Calvadosia > Calvadosia cruxmelitensis. The sequence continues at coordinate 12,381 of OFHS01005081.1, forward strand.
TTGCGCAGAAAAGCGGTTTCAAATAGTTGCTTTTCCGAACATCATAGCATGCATAATTGAAGTACTGAAACTTGAACACGTTAGAAAAGAAGAAGGGAAATGCT
>OFHS01005082.1:0-12478 GCA_900245855.1 Calvadosia cruxmelitensis
GTAAAGTAGCGATCCTGCCAAATTTTTACTCCGAGTACAGTATCTGAGTAAATTACTCTGAGTATTTCCTATCCTTGCCTAATATTCGTTTGGCAGCAAGAGAGATACACTGAAAAGAATGCTGTTTTGATAGGAATTGTTTTCTTGTTTCAAGTATCCAATTTTTATAATAGGACTTGGTTTATGGAAGAAGAATGGTAATATTCACACTGTGGCTTACAGCGTGGACAAGTATCCGGCAGTTTAATAGATTTAAGAATAATATTGCTAGAAATGAGAATTTTGTTTTTGAAATGGTAACAACATTTTACAGTGTGAGTCATTGACTTTTTGGGTACCCCTCGTTAATTATTTTGTTACATTATTCCAGTAACGCTTTGGGGTAGAAATTCCTCTGTATACAAAGACGGATCCATAGGAAGCGTTCAGGAGGTGAAGCTTCCCTCCAAAACGCCCCCTTGTAAAAAGATCCAAGGCCCCAGGGAAAATTTCTGATTATTCTACACCTTTTGGAAACGTTCTGAGTAAAGTTATTTTCAGTTTACAGGAAAATGGTTATCCGGCCCCGCCCCTGCCCCGGACCCCACCCCCTGCATCCACTACCGTCTCTATATACCATCTTCCGGTGTGGTTTATGCTTCCACTTTTTGACTCACGGTTACCATGGTAACCCGTGGGTCAATGTTGTTCTTTAGCCCTATTCTGCACTTTCTTGCGTCAGAACGAGTGGGTTGATAGTTGAATCATCGCTGATCGATTTCGTCTTATTGTTAATACAACGTCATTGCTGTCCAAGCTGCTTTCGGTATGGATTACAACAATGACATCAAACAATTATAGGATAACTATTCTACACTTTGACTCGTCATACGCCTTGACATTTTGACTTACGAGATAAGCTTACCAACCAAAATGAAAGGAAAAGAAATTAGGACAAGCACATGTATATAAAGAGAGTCTCGTTTTTGCAGACATTAGAGACATTTGGATCTATCTTGCTCACGAATGTTGCTTGAATTTGCGTACTATATAAGGTATGTACAATATTTATTATTGCTAGCTTTGGATCTTTTTCCATTTAGAAATAATTATCTTGATTTGACGACAATATTTTCGTTTGTGATGAAATTTAAGAAAGCTGTTCCCGTTGTATGAGCAGACATTAGCTGCTGATTACAACTATAGCAAGTGGAGAAATAATTAAAATATAAATCTAGACGAAGGATCAAGAAAGAGTACAGTATTACATAAATCACCTCGACCCAGTTTAAACTCTCTGCAGACTCCATTTCCATTCTAATAATTATATTTCACGGAGGTAGCTATTTCACGGAGGCTGTCTTCTTTGAAGACCTCCCCATAAAATTATTAATCTAATGAACTGATGAAAATGTATATACCTTCCAGCATAAAAACATATTTTACATTATATCATTGCTGTAATTAAGTCTACCATAAACAGAAAAAGAAAAATACTTAGCTTTATAAGAGTAAACGATTTTCATAATTTTGTTTCGGCTAGGATGTTATACAGTTTTGCGTCAGAAATGGATAATCGATCTTGACAAAGGGTTTGGCGACTCCTTATATCTAGAGAACTAAAATGACCTATTAACCTTCACATTGTTGTGGCTTGAGAAAGGTCAACCAGAATAACGCAGATGCAAAGGAATAAAGACGCAACAGGAACAACTGTCTCTTACTCTCTTTCTAATAAAATATATGAATAAACAACTGGTTCTAATTCTGGTTTTGTTGTGCATGCAAATCTGCTGTCGGCATCCGATTTTTCGTACTCATAATAAGAGCAGAAAGAAGTAAATTGTGACAAATCATATCGAGTCTTACTCAACAGTAATTCTCAATAACAAGCCAACTGCCTCGCAATAGTCCAGTCTGCAGAAAAGGGCACTTTTCAACGAGATTTCGCGTGCGGCAAGCACTTCAGAAGTCATGTGCGCGTGCGGTAAGTATGAATTTTGCAGCAAGCTGAGTGCAGCATATAACGAAATTTTATACAAAACGTTAAACAAATTTCTGCAAAATTCATTGTCTCCAGGTAGGTCCTAGAGAACAATGTCTTGAGACTCTTGAGAAGCAATAATTTTAATGAAAAATAATTTAATAACTTTTAAGGAAACCAAAATTGAGGTGCGGCAAGGCATTCCATTTGAGGTGCGGCAAGGCATTCCACATTCTTCCATACGGTGTGTGGCACTGCCATACTCTGCAGACTGGACAATATTACGACTGAGAACTTTAATAGTAAATTTTGGCAGCAACTATTGAAATATTTCTGGAGTACTTTTAGAGTTCTCAATTTTTGATTATAAATCTTATATTTCAATTGACCATCCGGGAAAATAATCTACAATAAGTATATGAAAATTGATACTTTATATGATAAAACGTGTCTAGAACTATCTACAAATTACTCAATAAAATTATCTGAATGTGAAGCTAAAACTTATTTAGAATTACTACTTCAAAAGTGCTATTTACAAATTAAAAATGTCCTCCAGCTGGTCTATGCATGGTAATGTTCCCAGAACATTGATAGCATTTCACCTTTGGATCGTGATGCCACACATTCAATAGAAATAAATATTTATTCTCAAATCAATTCACAAGCAATTCAACCATCATAAAAATGAGTCTACAATACAATAAAATCGCAGTCACGTTCTGCCTAATAAATTTAAATGCTAAAACGTACAATATTACTAAAAATAAATTAAACTATAATTATTATTTACAAATTAAAAATTTCATGCAAGCTTTCCCCAGCACTTAGGATGCCAAGAATGCTTGTAGCATTACCCCTCTGGATTGCAATGCTTAGTCTTTGAATGAGGTCAGCATTGCAATCCAGAGGGGTAATGCTACAAGCATTCTTGGCACCCTAAATGCTGGGGAAAACTTGCATGAATTTTTTAATTTGTAAATATTATAGTTTAATTTATTTTTAGTAATATTGTATGTTTTAGCATTTAAATTTATTAGGCAGAACGTGACTGCGATTTTATTGTATTATAGAAATAAGTTGTACTGTATTGGACATTTTTTTAACTTAGGGTATATATATATTTCAAATTGATACATACAGTATAATTGGACCAAAACAGAATATATAAAAGATATCTAAAAGGAACTAGATTTAAGAATATGCTACGTGATATAATTAATTAATTAATTAATTAATACAATGAAGCGTATCTTAGGGTTATATTTGCAATACATGGTACATAGTATTACTAGTATATGAACAAATCCGTCTATTTGTTTCAAGTAGCTGCCAACTGACATATTTACAGCTTGACCACCTCGTATGGTTATAGACTTGGTTATAGATGAGCATGTCACCACACACTCACAGACTGTCAATCAAACTACACCCTATGAGCGCAAGCAATGACGTAAGCTTGACTTACAATACATGACAACAAACATGTCTTCTCGTTGTCAACCACGATGGACAATAGAATGACCCAAGCTGGTCATTCGGGAAATGCTGCCAAGGTGTATAGGTCAATGAAGTGCAAGCTAATAAATTTAAACTTACAAAGCTCTGCCCTGTGATTCAATAGCAAGTTCCTACAGCTGTCGGCTTATGATGTATGCGAAGAACAGGAAAGGTATGGATTAACGATGGATGAGAAGTCACTATGAAGAGAAACATGCTAAGATATATTTTTTAAATTGTAAATAGAATAATATTTAATTTGTAACTAAGAGGTTTAGATTTAGTTAACTTCCGTGCATAGGAAATTTTAATAGATTCTACGCTGTACGTTACTGTAAATTATTTTACCTGTATTCACCAGTTTTATTAAGCATGAATAAATTCCACTGAAAAAAAAGTTATATTTGAAACAATTCATGCAAAGCAGTGTATGCTTAAACTCATTAAAATATTTCTCCAACCGCAACCCAGTTTATTTTCACGTGTTTGAAACTATAGCCGTCAAGCCCGTTTGTACATTATCTCAGTTCACTTAATTATTTTTTAGTTTTCCTTGAATTGTAAACCAGTTGGATGCACTCCCATGCTGAAAGTACAAGGCTTTTGACTCCCATTGGGACAGTTTCAAAGCCAGCCTTTACAATGCTTATTGCTTTAATGTGTCCAAGAGCAGGCAATTCGGAAATATTAGAGAGTTCACCGTACTTTGTACATTGCTAAAAGAATGGTTCGCATTTTAAGAGCAAATTTCTCATTTCCAATCAACAAATGACCAAGTACAATATGAATTTTTCTACTGCTCTTCCGAATACAATATTTTAGTTAAAGTGCTACTGCCACCAAAATCGATATTTCACATGTGGATAGAGCTCGATGAGAAAATACGATTAGCAAAAAGAATTTTTCAACTGAGACATCGAGAACCAGAGATATCAAGCTCTGAACATCGACTTTTGACGACTTTTGAGAATATTTACTACCAGTGAAAAGGGGGCGGAGGTCGGAACACAGGTCGGAATCGCTGACAAGGTTAGTACGGGAAATTTCCCTTCTTTCAACTTTAAAAATTCGCGCTGCCGTTCTCGCGCATTTGACAGAACCCGTTTCGACACACAGTAATCTCACATCTATAGACTTGCTGCTTGCCAAAAATTGCTCGTTTTGAAGCAGGTTTAGCGTGGTAAACTTCGTATTTTCTCCATCTCGATCGCATTTTTCCTGCTTATGGGACAGAACTAAGGACTTTTGCCAGGAATTTTAGACCTGAAAATCCAAGTGGTATGGACAATTACTGAAGCGATAAGTAATCCGTTATGTAATAATCTAAGCTTAAGATAATAATTATGAATTTTCCGTTTGTCTTTCGTCTCTGTTGCCATGTCTACATTAGTTTGAGTTAGCGGCCAAGAGAAGCAGGTTTATAAAATCCATTATTACACAACTTGTCCCGGTTCGAGTAAAGAGATTTTCAAAGGATAAATATTTACAGTTCGTGAGTTGGGTTTGCTATCTTAAGCGACCGATTGTCGTTTAAGATTACTGATTAGAATAATCCATGTCTCCCGTACAAACTCAAGGACTGCTGCCATGATTTTCTATCACTTATCAGTGGTTAAAATCATTTATCTTATCTGCTCTGTTTCGAAGCATGTGTTAGTTGGTTTGTTTGGTACTCAAAAACTGATTTTCATACGGTAACAAGACCCTGGTTGTGTCGAAATGCCCTCGAAAAGAAAATGTAAGCTTTCAAGAAATGTAAACACGAGACGCCAAAAGAATTGTTCTCCGCCTCCGCTGCTCAACTGAAATTCTATTCCAAAAACTAACATGCCGAGGATATGTTTTGGCGGTGCATCGTAAACTCGCGTGGCAAATTGAAGAAATTCCTCTACATTAAGATGCTTTTCTTCTGTTTACGAAACACAACGACGAAAGGGGTTCAACTCATATCGTGAGTGTGTCAGTTATAGGAAATTTTTGACTTTTTGCATTAAGTTTTAGTATCCATTTTGATTTAGCTGCTTCGCCTTGAAACTTGAATCCTGCAATATCCTGGAACTCTACTGTTTATGAAATTCAGCGTGAAACATATCGCTTGGCTTTAGCATTTGACTTCCAGCGCCAACATCATACTTGGCTCTCTTCACAGCTGCTCAAAAGTATGAAAAATAATAATATGATCTTTCCGGATTTATAACCACAGATTTGAAAATCTCCACCCTTGTTAGCCAGACACAGCACTCCCGCAGGTTTTCAATTCGATTAATTTGATGACTTCTTAAGATCGTGGGTGGGCTGTGGTGTATAGATCAAAAGCGTAGTACTAAAATGATTGGATTTTATACCCCCGTCCGGGGGCTCAAATCATGATCATATGATAGCATGAAAACATCATTAAGAAAAAGAATGATATTTTCTAATCACATATCATCACGGGTGATTGTAGCGGTGTATGGTTGGTCAACTATGCCACTCTAAATTAAAAAAACGAAATATTAACTTTCTAGATAACCCATAAATTGCGTAGCATATGGACAGGGCTAAGTTTTGACAAATTTCCAAGTCTAAGAATAAAAGTATTGAAAAGTTGGTATTTAAGACCTGATATTATGGTTAAGTTCATTGATAAGAGCATAATCCATTAAAGAGACTGAGCTAGTTCAGAAATTGTCCCCCCTGACTCCAGACTCAAGCAGTCGAATGCAGATTATCTTTTTACAAAGATTTACTTCCGTACTATTGAATGTCAAGCTTTCAGTTGTCTTGTATTTCCTCGATCTGAAGCTTGATAGACTTCATCTAGTCTCGACAAGGTGATAAAATGCAAGAACAATATTCTCGAGTTTCGTCATGTTTTCCAAGGTAGTTTAAAATGAGAGTAGAACCAATAAATATAGAGCCAAACAGCTATTTATTGATTGCCCCAGCTAGGGGAGACAAGTTTTTTAGCATATTGGATCACCCTCTGAAAATAAATTGATAATAATGATATATATTGTATTGCATGCAACAAATCCGCCATGCGCAGTCCCAATGCATTCAATATAATTATTATAAGTAAGTTGACCTCTGCCATAGGTGAAAACGCCAGGAAAATGCTTCGTTTGAAACGCAATCAGCCGTACTCTTGTCAATGACAGTCAATCTCGAGGATTGTCTTTGGCTGTTAAATTGTGATTTATTAAAAACTCAAGCTCGCGTGCCAGGAAACGCTTGCATCCCGAAATGTACAGGGCTGCGCTTTGTCAATTTCACGATGTGAAGCTGCGTTAGGGATGTTATCTTGCTCAGGACCGTACGCCAACAGGAGGATATTCTAATCTGTATATACAGGACTTAATTGCTAGTTACTAGTTTTAAAGATTCTACAGTGTATTTTATATTAATTACTTATTTGTTAATATCTTCAAACAATTGTCCTATTTTACAGTATATATGTTTGAGAATTAAAATGATCAAAGGAAAGGACAATCTGTACTAATTTCCAGCATTTCAGTGACCCTGTTATAGTTGTAACATGGCGGGAGAAGCCTTATAGATTAGCTTTGGTACATCGTTTAGTTTGCCCGATTGACCTTAGATCAAATGCATCTTTCTAAAATATTTTTCGTTAGCTATACTCTCTTTCAAAACATGACTTATGCTTCCTAAACTTGAAGAAAGGAATTCTACTGTGTCCTCATATTGTGTCAAGATGTTTCCTATTTTTAAGAGCAACAATTCTTATTTCAAAGAATATTATTCTTAAATCTAGTACATAAATACTAGTCCACCCTGTAAGCCTAAAGTTACTAAGCCAGATATGAATATCGTCATTGTTCTTCCGAAGACGATAATTGTTTGAATCTATATCGTCTATTCTCTTTACTTGTCTTCATTTTTTGGATTGTTGGATGCTATGCTAAAACTCTATACTCTGTCTAGTACATCTGTCCGTTAAGGGAATTGAAATCGGCTTGCCTGATGCAATTATGCTTGAATTATCTTCAACAAGCAAAATACAGACGGCAGTTTTCTCTTTTGACATAATATGTTCTGCTGTAACATGGAAGCTCACTCTGGATCGATTGAAGCAGAACAGTGCCAAATGATCATCGTGAAGAAAAAACTTCCTAATCATTAAAACATGGTTATATTATCCTATATCAGTTGCAAACTTCAATATGATTACGCCTGACTTAGTTGAAATTTTTGGTGGATCCGTATAGGCAAAATAGTTAGCGCAAACTGAGAAACTCTTCTAAATGGTTGGGTTGATACTTCGCCTGCAAGGTTGTTATAAAAATCGTTTTTGTCCCGAATGAAATTTAACGGCTTTAGTTCTTCTGCATGATTCTCCTTCGTGATCGTTTTTATTGTCATAATAATGTTAGAGGTGAAATGTCCAAGATTACTTGTGAATTACATTCAAATGCTACACGTTATGCCTTCATTGCAAACCCAGTGCTACGAAACAATGTCTAGAACCAACTTTTGGAAAATATATGCAAAACCAAATTACTTTAAAAAATCGGACCTAGCATCTCAAAAAGTGCTGGCGTTGCTCAATCAAGCTGGATTGCAGGCCTCTGAAAATGCTCTCAAGACACAAGCGTGACCAGCGTTGTATTTTTGCAAGGCATTCGATGCTGGAAACTTGGACTTATAGCACTGATTCCAAATTACGTCATCGCGTCAATTTTCTAGGGACAAAAAAATTCCTTTTACCTCCAGAGCTCGAATCCCCTTCTCGAGGTTGGAAAATACATTTCATTAGAAGATGAACAGGGCAATTAAGATTGAAGGGCAAAGGCGTCATGTTTGTCAGTAGAAATTGACACGATGGCGTATTTTGGAATTAGTTCAATTTGCAAGTTGATGTGGCTTTGGTGGTGGCATACCTTTACGTTGGCAACACTTTCGAAGGCAATTGAGCAAGTGCAGTCTCAATGCATATTGGGATTCAATCTAATTAACCTCTGATGACCCCAGAACATGGCTTTGTTTGAATTGCATTCATGGACTGTGCTCTTTTCTAAAGTGGTCAGTTTCAAGGATTGTTCTTGTCTGTCAAAATTGTCGATTTCAACTCAAAAACACACGCGACTGTAGTAGCCAGCGTCATCTCGAAATACAATAGTGCGATATGTTCACCATCTCAGTAATCACTTGTTTCTACTTGTTTCCAAGGTGACAGAGCATTAATTCCACTTGGTTTGTAAACGTATTTTGTGGTTTTAGGACATGCACTCAAACGTGAACATTTTGCAAAGACTTTAATATGCTTTTGTTGGAGAATCTGTTTTCTCAGGGTCCTTCGTGATATTTTCTGACGTCATCGATGAAAATGGGGATGTCAGGAGCAACTGCGTTACTGTGCTACAGAAACAACGAGACAAAAAGAACGTCTAGAGCTTCAAAGTATCCGACAATCAAAAGAAATTGCCGAACTTTTGACTACAAAGAGATAATATCATCCAAAATGTAAATAAAATTGTTAATTTTGAATGAAGTCTGTAGCGGGACCGATTTCTCAGGATTTCTATGGTTGGAAGTAGAAAGTATGGCAGCTCAAGGAGGCTTAAACATCATAAGGGTGTGTCAGTTGTGCTCGACGTGTCGAGAGAGCCTCTAGAAAGCTGGACAAAACCACAAAACAGAGGAGGCATGAAACTTGCTTCTTTCTTTCATATTGATTTGTTTGCAGTCTGCTGGAATCTTCCGACGACTGTCACAGATATAGGTGGATTGGTGTTGATATGGTTAAAAGGTCCTTTACATCAACGATTGTAATATAAAGTTCCTTCGTTGCGGTCTGCGAGTAATCGACAACTGTGTTTTTCAACTTTTTGCAAAGATTAGGTCCCACTTGAGCATGATGTTGTGAATTTGTCGTGATGTAATTCTTTAAACGGTTGACTGCAAGCTGTCAATGTCATTCTCCTTGCTAGGAGGCGTTGTTTCACCAGTTGGTCTATTGTCGCCATGCGAACGGTATCACAATAACCCTCTGCTGTTTCTCGTTTATCAATTGTAGCTAGCGCCATTTCGTGTTCATCCAAACGCAGGATTTGAAGCAAAGAATCACTCTCGCTGCCAAATCAGACCTGTAAGTATAACTCTGAGCAAGAAATTACGTTTCGTTAACACATGTGAGCTCTGTTCACTTGACAATTAAACCTAGCGTCACATGTTTCGCCAATATATAATCGTTAGTAACAACTACACGATAGGGCTACCGTACTTTAATTATCATCGATCTTCAGCTTATAAATAATATGGGTGTGAATCTGTCCGTTATGTTGCTGTCATTCAGCTTATCTGCAACCGTTTATGTTCTGTCGTTAAGTAGAGCGAATGTATACAATATATCGAATTCTTCCTGCGATAGAATCTCATAATATTTAAGTTCAAGTGAGTTTTGTGCAGCAACTCGTGCACTTTTACCGATAGCTTAGATAAGAATGATTTTATCAAATGACCGAACGACGCAAAACCGCAGTATTCTACTATAAACATGTTAATTGTTTAGGGAAAGAAATTACGTTCATCTCCTAAGTCTTGCACTCAACGGGGAATGGTTTTCAGAATTTGAGCATCGTTGTATTTGGTGATGCCTTGCTAGAGTAAACATACCCAAGGACAGAATGTTTTCCTGACTCGAGTTTCGTTCTTCCAAGAGAACCGTGCTTTTAATTATCTACTGAATTACAGTTTGAAGTGACGGATGCAAATCATACCCTAAACAATGACAATCCTAAAATAACTAAAGTTAGTTTTGTGGTAAAAACAAGATTAAAGTATTTCTATTTTCTGGCTAAAGCAGAAAAATTCCTTGCAACGTGTTCATTAATGAGTTGCTTGAAAAATAATTTTTCCAATGAGACTGGAACTTAGTGCTAAGTTCGCGCCGTTTGGAACCATGTTTTGCCTAAATGGCTTCGGCTACCTTTGTTTATTATTATGAAGAGACGGAACATTAAAACGTCTGCAATGTTTAATCTTTGCTGGAGCATCAATAAAGCTCACGTGTTCTTCAGATTGCACGCGATGCCTAATGTTCTTTTATGGAAAGGTATTTCCTGACTGTTTGCTTATAGACAATTGATTCATAAGGCTAGTTGTTCAAACAGACTGAAGCAGATTGGTGGAGAGAATTTTGCGTCAATAGAAACTGATAATTTCGTAGCTCTGCAAATATTTAACGCTATTGTACAGCTAGAGCTCTGATGTGATGTTGTTTCTTTCCGTTTGCCATATCGAGTTGTGTTCACTTTATGTCAGATAGTCAATGAAAGAGCCATGTTGATTGCATAATTTGTATGTAATTGTACAATCACAATAGTCGTAGAAGCAGCATCGTCCAAAATGAGAAACACTGTACGAATGATTATTGTCTCCTTCGAATGTGCTTTTGAACTCAAAAATCAACCTCAGAGCAGACAGAGTCAGTGGGGATGCTTCAAACAGATTGTTGGAGCCGTGAATGAGACGAACTTTGTTATAAATGCATTCTACTGCACTTATTCGTAACTGTCGGTTTCCACAATGTTCTAATCCAGTTAACCTAATCAAATTCGGCTAAAATAGATTACATTGCAAAAGCTCGAGACCCCACCATGTTAGCAACACGTGTACTACAGGCTTCATAATAATACAGTATGTCCGCAGTACATTCAAAGAAAACATCGTTCTCACGATTGGCGTTGAGCTCGAGTGCAATCTATTATATTTGTCAAATTTTAATCTTAAGTTAAGACTTATCTGTCGTGGAATAGAAGCTGGTATGGACAGTGAGTTAATCCTACGAAACAAATGAAAAGATAGGCGTGCTTAATCCCCTTTCATATCTTACAATCTCTCACCATCGCACTTCATAACCAAGGCGTTAGGAAAGCATGACCTTACGATTATACTAAATTATGTGATAAACCATTGATGAATTTTGATGAATGCAGATACTGTAAGTAGATAATGGCAAGTTCGGTTTGCAGTGAAGTTTATTAATTCGTTATTAGAAATATAATTTTTTTTCGTCGGGTGAATCGATAGTAAGTCCAATGAGGAGCCTTGCTGGAGGAGCAGACTACTCTCCTATCGGATTAATTTAATTGCGCTATATTTGGCTTCTATACTTGTCCAACCAAACTGCCATCAATCACGGCATGCCATTTATTAATTGGTGTCCACGGAGGCCGATTATCTCACTCTCTCTCTCGTGTTTGAAGAGGCGCGTTTACTCCGGACAAAGATAAGACCCGATTTCGTCGTATCGTGACGGTTCCACGAGCACTCTGCGAAACACAAACACTGCATCGTGCCCAATATCCCACTATCAACTGCTAGCCTACTATCAACTGCTAGCCTACTATCAACTGCTAGCCTACTATCAACTGCTAGCCTACTATCAACTGCTAGCCTACTATCAACTGCTAGCCTACTATCTATAGAGAAGTCGACTACTCAAGTTTGGCATCTATATTTCTCAGACCAAAGTGCCATGAATGATGCATATACATTGGATCCACATTGGATTGACGTACAATAATATTATCTTTTCCACTATCTACGATACAATCGACAATGATTTGTATAACTTGATATCGTTACGACGAAGGCAGTCAAGAAACAAAGATGAAACAGTGATGAAACGCTATACCGCTTGCTGCTTAATTGGGATAATAAGGAATAAAGAATACTGAATAGTAATAATGATATAGTTAACTGTAGGGACTGTAGGGACTGTCTTCTTCTAGTGGTTAAGATTGACAAGAGGGAGTAATTAGAGCAGAGAAAGAACTGGGAACTAATTTATCAAACGTGAAATTGAGGCTAACTCAATAATACGAGGCTGTAAGAATAAATTGCTAATACTATAATTGAGATATAATTGATTGATTGATTGATTGATTGATTGATTGATCTGGGTAATATATTTCCACCTCGTGCGAGGAAAACATTTTCGTACAAAGATATACAGGATGAGTAAATGAATTAAATACATAATTAAAATTAATACAGTTGTAATTACGTTAA
>OFHS01005084.1:0-11634 GCA_900245855.1 Calvadosia cruxmelitensis
AAATTTAGTTGTGTAGCAAGCGGAGAACTGTGATATGTATTGGACTAATTAATATCCACCCGAATGCAAAGCAACGATGCTGGACGCAGCTGCGTTAGCAGCGCGGACCAGCTAGTCTGTTATAATAAATAAACTAAAACAGACCATGCCCTGCTGCAATGTCTATGTTCAGCATGGCAGTTACGTCGTCTAGGCTATTGCTAAAGTTTGGTAAAAAGTCATGCAGCAAGAGCAAAACGCCAAAATATCACTTCAAGCTCTGAGTAAGTTTCTCATTTGGGAATTGAGCTCTGACTTCATAATTTTTCCTGTTTTTGATCCTTAATAATATAATGTTTTCAGGGTGTAGATGGAACATACATGTAACCCAGGTCTACAGAACTCACAAGACATACACAGGGAAATTGTCAGGCCTGAACAAAGTGAGCTGGGAAATCATAAAAGCCAATCCCTGTACTTCTTATGATCGTCAATAAATTCTCAATGAGCTGTGGAAATCAGGAATGCAATACAGGACTCTAATAGGAGTGGCAAAATTATTATGGAATTATGACAAAAGGCAGACAGAATCCCACCAAATTTAGAGATCACAATCCTGCCAAAAAGTCACTCCTGCAACACAATGGTGACCCCTTGACCAAGGCCTTGACATACTGATCAAAGACATTGCATGCGAATACAAGCATCATCATTGAACATCTAAAGCAAAGGCAAAGACTTGCACCTAAAGTTGTGGGGATATGTAAGAAAGCATGCCCCTCTTCAAATGTTGGGAGATGCACGCCCATCCCCTTACTCCCCGGGGATTGCCATCTATGTCAGGTTGTAGTATATTCCAGTAGCAAATGGGGTCCCATTGATAAACAACAACAACAACAACAGCTAAGGCTGGTTGGTTCTTACGTGGGAGGTCCTTTCCAAGTCCAAGAAATAAAGTCCTGCAGCAGACAACAAAATTGGCCATCTGAGGAGCTTGATTACAGAGCCCCTTTGAAGAACAGTATGTAACACCTTCGCAAATACAACCAACCATCTGAGTGACATACCACGTCATTCGGAAAAGATATCGTAATTGGCTGGACAGGGAGTCCAGGCCTGAAAGCCCCTGTAAAGAAACCACAACAGTGTACTAATGTGTCATTGGCCAAGTCTAATGACGTCTGACGGCCATGGCTAAGCAGAACGTATGCATTGTTGTATTTCTATTGGAATTGACACCTTACAACATGATTCTAATGTTGACATAGCTACAAACACAGCGCATTGTCATCCTCAATCAAGAATTAATGGTGATCTATTTCAAGGCACAGGAGTCACTAGCAGGATGGCAAGAGTGTACCCATGGGTGTACCCCTTGACCACGCCCATTGTGCGAAGTAAGGCCTGGCGTTCACTTAAAAAGACAAACAAGGCAGAACCAGTTAGGCATCAATTTCCAAAGTGTCCCTGCAATTATGTTGCAATTTGGAACATCATTGAATGCCAGCCAGCGAGATCAGGGATGCCATGGAATGATTGCTCACCAATTTTGAACGAGATCAAAGCTCGGCGATTGGTACAAGTGCCTGAATGAACAGAAGCAAGCGCTGTCAATAGAAAAAAGATAAAGATTGGCAAGAATTCATTGTGGCCATTCTGGATGGATAGCATTGAATATAAGCACCTTCAGGAAATATGACAACCGGTGGCCAATTCCCCTCTTTGACACGTTTGTGAATTGCCGCCGTTATTCTGTCGAGTGATCCCTTTTCCGTTCGTTTTACGACAATGGGCTTCATGGAGCAGCCAATGGCTGGAAAGAAAGGAATGGGAATGCATGAGATGACGCATGTCTTCCGCATTGACTACAATGCTTATCAAAATCTCTACCATGAAAGCACACAGGCTCCTTTGGCAGGCTGACAGCAATATATTCACAACAAGAACTTCAACCTGTTCCCAATCGGCTGCCTTTATTTTTCACTTTGTAACTGCAATCGTTGAATGCTATAGCTATCGGGATACAAATCCAATGTCCCTTGTTATGCAACAGACATTCAAAGCAGACAGTTGCAATTGCATTTGGACTAGGAAACTCTCAAGCGGGATGTGATCAAAATCATTTCTTGATTGCAAAATATGCATTGAACACACACAAAGAGAAATCACATCAAACACACAAAGAGAACTCACAACGAGCGTATGAATTTACCATTGATGATGAACGTCTGCTCAATCTCCTTCTTGGCAATGATTGAGATATAATCAAGCATTCCAAGAGCAAAGGAGTCCACAAACGAAGAATGAGGCGCAATGATGTGGATTGGGGCAACGTCACCGGTGGCAAATTTGCCTTTCAACTTGACATTATGAAATCCCATGATGAACAGGACCATTCTAGCCAAACGACGCATCAGCAATTGACCAAATCTAACAATCAATCCATACAATAAGATTATAAACAAAAGGCAGACAGCTGGTGTGATGCAGCTGCAGCCACAGCCATGGTCAGCAATCCGGTTTTAAACCATTTTCAAAATAAACAACCCAAAAGAAAAGTGCAAGAATCAAATTTCCATCTCCTTGAGCCATCCCATCCAAACTAGATCTCATTTCCATCATTTCTGAGCAGAACTATAATGTGGTCAGCAAATGCCATTGCATGCATCTGAACATGCTTGCGCCTTTGACATCTAACTGTAGCCTTGAAAAGTAGACATATAGCCTACATTGCACAGCAACACCAACTACGAAATGAGACCTCAAGCAACAACTATGAATTATGGTCAATTTAATTAACTTTGTTTGTTTTCATAAAACAGTATCATCCATTTGGATCACCATGCCAACATATAGTCAAGTTCCACTCTGAGTACCCACCGTGGCTAGGCCTACCTAAAAGATCAATGTTGTCTAAAGAGCATGAAAGCTTGAAACTTGTCACAGTAAACCACATGCGTCGTGTCTGACTCCAATACAGCTTATGCAGGGGTGTGAATAGCGTACTAAAAGTAGCTCGCTAATTTAGAGAACTACTTTTCCGTTACTTTTTAGTGTTGACTTTGAGACCAGCTTTGTACATAATTAGATTTAGTTTTAGCGAACTAATTTGCCACTTAGTTATCTAGTTTAGCTAATTTTTTTGTTGTAGTAAAATAAAGATGCTATTTTTGGAATCAAAAATGTTGCTGAACTGTTGACAAGTGGGTTTTCATGAAAGTAAGTGAATTAAGAGAAACACCAAATCCAGCATAGTGCTCATGTATCTGCCATTCTGTTGTCATGAAGACCGTGTCTTACTAAGAGCAGCTAATGCCTTCCAGTGTCACTTCCTTCGCACGTCTTGTATTTTATTATGTACATCAAGCACGTTCATTAAGCAAATTCTCACATGATCTGATTGTTGATTGCTGTCAACGCCATCATCATTGAACATTGGTGCATGTGCTGGCCTATAGATATAAATCGGCCTGTAGTGAAATCTAATAGGCAAAACTCGTCAGCTGTCTATAAAGCAGTGGATCGATTAGTTTACTCAATTAGTCAACTAGCCATCCTTCGGACAACTGCTGGCCTCAGCTTGATCCTCTTTATCAAGTTTGAGAGAAGATGAAGACTGGCTTCGAACTCGCTTTCTAATGTGTGCACCAGCCAGGAAACTATTGTCCACAACTTACAGCATTTCTAATAACCCTAAAAATAAGTTTATAACCCTAATCATAACCCTGGTTTTCTTCGTTCCTTTTATAAAAAGTGATACGATTAGTTTTTAGTTTTTTAGCGAAAACAATTTTTTGAGCATTTAGCTTTAGTTTTAGTGAACTTCCTTTCAAAATAAATAGTTTCAGTTTTAGCAAATTAATTTTTAGCGGATTAGCGTTAGAATCAGCAAACTAAGTTTTTTTTCTTAGTTTTTACACCTCTGAATTTATAGTTATGCTGTGCGTTTATCAAGCATTGAGCACTCTGCTACCAGGTGGTGGAGAGCTAGATGAAAGTAAATAATACATTGAAATAATATCGCCATCGCCCAAACGAAATGCTACATTCTCGTGAGAGAAGAACAGGTGGATTTGTTCGTTTCCCGCTGTACGTTCCGGCTAATTGATCCTTTGACTACGCTTTTAGAAATATGACAGAGCTGCCCACTTACTATGGTTTGTGATGAATGAACATGACCTACCTTGAAAACCAATTGAACGGCTTGTGTTCCCCAGTCGAAGACCTCTGCGTGAACACTGTACCCACGGCTCCCATCACAAACATCAGAAGGATTATCAGCAGGAAGCGAATCGGTGCAAGCAGCACTGCCAAGACAGCAACCTATCAAATATTAAAACAGAGGAAGTGCCACGAGGGTAGGTCTCAGCAGGATGCCTGGAAGAGATGTTTCCTGGTGTTCCAATTGGGAAGGACAAACGATTGGAGTATATATTGAGAAATCTATTCACCCACAGCTTCCATTCTCATTTCAGAAGTACTTCAGTAGTTCAGACGCCATATTTATATCTGAGATGATTTTCAGTAGTTTTTCTAATTCCTGGCGGTTGATGATTTGCGCATTGTTGTAACTTGTTTTGAAGCAGCAGCTTCCTACAGCCAATGATCTCAAGGGGTGAGTCCCAGGAGGGGCAGGGGACCCACGTGAATGGGGTCGTGTTTCAATGAGTCCCTGAGCCGAATCGTAAAGCTTGAGAACCTTCGGCACAACCAGGCACAACAGCAATGACAAATGGCTCAAATGAACGTGCAACCAGAAAATAGACAACTAAACAAACGCTCTTTAGAGCTAACCTTCATCTGCTGCAAAGTCGACAACTTCATCTCGCATAGAAATGGATTGAGTGCGGCATCAGATACTTTAACATTAGGGTACTTCTTAGACATACTCATCGTAGATTTGTTTGCTTGGCTGAAGCAGAAAGAGCAGCAGGACGCTCAATGTTCTGTTCTCCTCTGCTGAGCTCTGCGTTGCCACTGCAAGCCAACTCAGCCGATAGCAGACACCAACTTAGACAGCAGTCCACTTCGTCTTTCAGCACAACTTTCACGACGCGGGACACCCTCCAGGCGAGTCTCTGCACTTGTCGTTGGCTCTTGACTCCTGCAGCTGTGGCCTTCCGTCTGTTGGCATAGCCTACAATGCTCTCGAGTGTAGGGAAGCGATCCGTTTACGATTTTTGCTGCGGACCTTGGCGATTTGCGTCACTCCGCTCGTTCTGTGATTGCTGTAGCTGTTCGACCCCTGACCCCCTCACGGGCTCCCCTTCGCATCGCCCACGTGACTAGCCGAACCAGTGACGTCACAGCCAGACACAAATGTTGCACAAACCCTTCGTGACATTTGTAAGAAATGGCCACTATGGTCTTTGTTTGCAATATTCTCTTGAGTTCAATTCCATTGTATGTTACTGTATACCCGCCCGAACGAACAGCAACTAAACCCACAACTCGTGTGAGCATGCGTACCTCAAAGCGCAGCACTACTTCAGTTGGCAAATTAATCTCCACGCACTGTGGTCTGTACTTCTGTGTTCTGTTGGACATACAGTATTCACTTCAACAGTACACGTACAGTTCATTGGCAACGCCTTGCAATAATTATTATTGATTATAATGTTGATTCCCATTCAGTGACTCACTTGCTTCATTCTCGCTGAATTGAAAAAAGCTTAGTTCAAGCCATTACGGTCTTGAAATCTTCAGGTGGCCTCCCTTCTACTATTCGACTGGCAATTAATACATCAACACACGTTGACTTCAAACGACGGCGCATTCGTTGAGTGCTCGTTCTATTGATTTCGTCCATTTCTGACATCACACGCGGGAGAAAGATAATTACATTACGAAATATAAACCGTCCTTGCTTGCTATGCAGAAGCAACATCTGGCACGCATGAACCAGAATCAAGAAAGGCGAGCAGCCTCGTGTTATTTGCCGATCTAACGCCGACAAGAGACTTCTCCAAATCACATCATCAGCATCGTTTTCAAATGAACAACAACAACAACAGCAGCATCGGAGTCATCGGCAGAAGCCACACCCTAGACTTATAAAACAATGCAACATCAGATGGGCTTGATGGTTGCAAGAGGACCAGCGAACGCAATGGACGTGCGAAGTCACTCGATCCTCCTGCTTGGGGCGGACGAGCTCAGTGAATGCGGAGAGCACGATGTGCGGCCTGGGACTGAGACCGACTCAGTAGTCAAAGTGGAACTTGAGCTGCACGAGGTACCTTGGTTTGATCTGAAAGATAGCAAACAATGGCGTCCTTTTGTTTAGCACATACTAACGAAAAAGCCTAGGGTCGAGAGGACGTCGCAAGAAGCTCACCTGCTTCGTGTCGTAAACAATGTATTCTACAATGAGAGACAGTTAGGATGTACATTAGCACGAGATATGAGGCTTTTGATTGGGTGACACGAGCGACATCAGGCCTGCCCAGCTCACCATTGTAATTGAGAGTGTATCCCTTTGGGTTCTTGACCCCTGTTGATTTCGGCTTTCCTAAGGGGACAATAGTTCCATCTCCCCTAGAAGACAAGTCAAGAATCCATTAGCAGGTTTCAATCAATGAAGGAAGAAATGACAATTGATCTGTTGCTATGGACTCACATAACCAGATTGTCGGCAGGGTTTGGGGCTGATTTACCGAGTCCCTTGATGCTATGAAATCCCTGGGGCAACTTCGACGCGTTAGGGTCAGCATCCAGAAGCTCACGCGATTTGCCCAACGCAACCTGCAATGCAGAACGTATCAATGGACAATCGTAGCTGCCGATCGATAAGGCGTGATCAGAGCGAGGTTGATCATGACACGAGGCCGTCCCAATGCCCACTTCGCACACACGATCATAGTTACCATGACTACGGCCTCACTCACCTCGCATAGCAAAACAAAGGCAACGTTCTTCGATTGCGAGGCGTAGCAATAATTTGCACTTTTCGATGACATGTCGGCAAAATAAACCCCTTTGCCAAACTGAAAACCAGCGAGAAGAAGAGAACAGACCTTCACACATGATGAAGTCACGTGTGATGATCGGATGATGTGATCACGTGTTGAATGTACACACCATGTATCCGGTGACGGGGGCCTCGGGTGGGGCAATGCGCAGGCCCTGACTCAGAATGCCAACGTAGTTGCCAAGGCGAGAGCCATGCCACAGCAGCATCCTGCAGAGAAAAACGATATCAACCCACCCGCAGACGGAAACAACGAGACACAGCACCATCCCCATAGCAACGCGCACGTGTCCTCACCTGTTTCCTACGTCTTCGAATTGGACGCCATTCCGCTGGCACGTGAACACCTCCTGCACAGTCATCTTGTAGTCGTTGTGCGTTTTGGCGTGCGTGTTCTGCACATACTTAGTGACCATCTGAAAGCCAACGCATCAAGGCCTAAATGTTACCTCGCAGGGGAGCCACAGAGCATACAGTACGGTCATCGGTGGTCTATCCTCCGTGAATCACCTTGAAGTCGTCGTGTGCGTGGTCCAGCGGATCAAGAGCGCAGTTGAGTGATTGATAATGACGATCGATTGGGTTGAGGACATCTTTGTTCCTGTCGATCACTTTGAGAGCAATTTCAATGTCCTCCAAGGCCTGAAAGATGCAAGTTAATAATAATCAATTGAATATCCATCAGAACATATTCATCCATCGTAACATTAATCCCACGATGATTGCACCTCCAACAGGTTGATCTTCTGCTGGATTTCTGCTGTCGTTCGCAAGACAGGAGGACGGCACATCCTAAACGAAAGCAGCAACAACAACGTGAATGCAAGACCATCGAAGGACTGATCTCAAGCGCGCCGATGTCATCTCATGGTCATGCGTACAAACCCAAAGCAATGCGGGATCATCGTATAAAACTGGTCGCAGGCTTTGATGAGCTTGTCTCCAAATTGGTTCTGCTCGACGCATTTCTCTATTTTCTTGAGGCTTTTGTAGCCGTTGGTGATCTGCTCTGACGTCAATTTGCCTGATGAACAACAACAACAACAACAACAACAACAACAATGAAGCATACTGATGAGAATTATGCAGAATCAGCGCATGCGCAATTAATCATACGCAGCCATGACGTCATTGGCCTTACCTAGGGGCGCCTTCTTCGCATCGTATTTCATCTCGATAATGGCCTCCTTCATCGCTTCAACGTTGCAAATCAGATCAATCACGAACTAAACACAGATAATTGAAACAGGAGTCATTTGATCTCAAAGCCAATGGTCTGAAGTACAATCTGAATGAACCATGCGGGCAGAAAGTGACGCAGAGTGAGGTACGCCTTGTCAACGGGAGATACCTGAATGCGAGCATCGAGATCTGATTTTGGCAATTTGTTGTTTTTCTTCAAATCATCTGACTGTCCGTCAACAGCGTCATCGTTCGCCTGTGACACAACAACAACATGATTTCAATGGAACGCACTGAGTCAGAGTGTGCTGTTGCCATGGTTACTTCTCAGGCTTCATAAGTAGAACGGCAATATCCCATAATGCATTAGGGGTGTTGCACAATGCATTGCACATCTGATACCGAGTGTGCTATTGCCATGGTTACTTCTATGGCTTCTGTGAATGCAGCTACCTTGGATGATTTCGTCTGGCTGTAGTCGATCAGCACTACGTCATATTTGCCTTCGACTTTCTCAAAGCAAAGGCGCTCGTTCCAGTCATTCCGCGTTTTGTCATGGAACCTAGCAAGCAGACAGATAATTAGCAACTGAATTCATCTGATACGGTCGACCTGACAATGAGTACGGTTGACGAATGAAGCAGAAGGTGAGCTCACTTCTTGGTGAAAACTTCCTTTGCTTCTTCCAAGTCGCTGTTGCAGTGGACAAGATTGGACTGACCAACAAGCCCAACTAAGACCAAAAACAAACAAAAACATTATTAGCCAGAAGCCTAATTGCAACTGATCACTCCGAATATAATCACCGTCACAGACATCATGATTGGGAAGATTGATTACGGGCGCTCATCAGTCAATAAACTCACCGCGTCCCCATCGGAACCAGACGGCGAAATTCTTGCCAGCATTGCTCTCCAGAAGCTGCATCAAGTAGAATTTGTTGTTGTTGTTCTTGAGATTGGTCTAAACAGCAATCAGTCAAGCAATCAAACATACAATGTAGCTTATTATTACGCATTGAGTAATTAATTGCTCATGACATGCTGTTAAAACTTGAGGGCCTCAGGTTAGATAAGAATTTAAGGAATGCAACATTAACCAGGTAACATTTGCTGCATTCATTGCACCCACCTGGTTTAGCATTGCGTCATAAACATCTTGGCCTTCCTTGTAAATATGATACTGCAGCATAAACAATAACAACATTAGTAAATAGAGCGACCAACGACGCAAAGCAGCATCGATCACTCACAGTGAGTCGCTTCAGAGGTGTACCATAGATCTACCTTGTTTCTTGCACTGCATTCTGGGTCGACCGGCACCGTGCCTGTGACTGAAAGTGACCTTGTCGTTAAAGAATCTGCAAAAATACAGCAGATATACGTCAAAATGCAGCAGGGTGTAACGCAGCACTGTCAATAGAGCTGGAACCGATGCATCTAATAGTCGGCTAATTAATTGCTTTTCAGCAATCCATTGTTCTGTTCAACCATCGTTTTATTGATATCACAAACGGTGTGCTTCTGTTGAGGCTTTACAAGGACTACAGACGCTATTGGCATTATGCAATCTGCAGTGCTGGAAGTAGTAAACTACAGGAAGTTAGCTATTTGTAGCAAAATATTTTTCTTTGTCGGAAAGTAGCTTTTGACTACATTTTAAAAAATTAGTTGCAGCTGTAGCAAACTACTTTCTAATGAAAGTGTAGTTTTAGCGAACTATTCTTTGATTTAGGAAAATCATTTTGAATGCTTTATCACGTGGTCATCTTCTATTCCCGATTTAGTTCTCTGTTAGACAACATGTGAATTAAAGTATATTATAATCCTGAGTTGCACAATAGTCAAACATCAACAGAAAATTCAAAGCCTTAAGGTGCTTTGTTCTGATAACAACATTGGGATTGTATGTGAGCTGTTTTATTTAATGTTACAGAATCAAGCATGGTGCTGTTCAAGACAACATAATATCTCCGGAAGAAACAACAATCACATGAGAAGAAATCTATTTCTATGGGCCATGGTAACAAATTGACCCGTCATCCTAACTAATTACCTGCTTTTGTTGTCGGTATTGAGGGTGGATCAGAAGGAGAACCATCTAAAAAGCGATGACAATAAGGTAATTGGTTTAGGAACACATCTCTAAAAGGCGTCTATACATCTTCAGTGGCTATAAGCTGATATTTGTGTAAATAAGAGTCAAATGGACAAAAGTTGTGCTGCTTGTCTTTACCAAAGAATTAAAAATTACAAATGTTACGAGTTAAAGATGTGCGCATTTTAAAATCTTGTTGACATTTTTGAAATATTAAGTTCGATTTACCTTACCATTTATGCCTTTTTCACACATTCACATATTTTCGGGTAGGGCTTACATATGTTAGTATCGCATCTGAACAAATAAGGAAACATGAGCACCATCATCACTACATCCTGATGATGATCACCTTGAGAATTTCTCATTGTTCGTTTGACTTTTGTGATTGTGTTGATTTGTGTCAATGTTGTAAGGTTTGCTTCGTAGGTCCTGCCATGTGCCTTGAATTTGATACTATCGCAGCCGCATCGCACGCAAGCGTTGAGCAGCCTTTGGATTGCCGCGTCGTAATCTTGCCATTCGTCATATTGATCCTGCCACTGCCAAACCACTTCAAGACAACAAATAGGGTCACAACATTAATTACGTAATTGCAAATTGAAACTACAACTTCGTTGCTGCACAATATCATGAAAATTCATTCAAAAGTCAAATGTTTATATCAACACTTCTCCAGTTGCCTTTGCGATAGATAAATCCTAAATAATCATCATGGTCATCGATATATTTATTTCCAGAAGGGCACCTGACACGTCTGTGAAGTCTCCTTACAGAGAAAAACAGAAACGGCTCCTGCTCTCTCGAATGTGCAGATGAAAGCACAAGAAGTCCCACTTTCACAACAGACATCGCATATTAACAGGCAATATTAGAAATCATGGAAAGGCATTATAATTGGCCAACTTACAGTCAGTCTTCTTAGATGATTCATCACATTGACAACAGACGTCCCGTTCAAAACCAGAGCTAGCATTCTTCTGCACCATCCTCTCAAACACAATCTCAAGGTTGATAGATGCTTCCTTGATTTTGACATTCTTTGCACCCGATGCCAACGTCTTCGTGATTAGGGCGGATGAGTCGTCAGAGTACTTCTCCCAAATCCCACCGTCCTCTAACCATTCCCACCACACTGAAATCTTTCCTCTGCTTGTTTTTGCCTTTTTACTTGAAGGGGCATTGTCTTCACGTTTATCCGGAAAGAGAAAGGTACAATTAAGATCACAATTAACAAAGATGACAGACAGACAGACAGACAAAGAGATTAATACAGATGAACAGACGAACAGGAACTGGCTGTCTAGCAGACAATAGATGGCATTAAAAACAGTTGATTTCTATAAAAATTGTTGTCTATGCAAAGCTTTGACAAGTAGCTATAAAAGGCATGCTGATGTATGCTC